>JAOTRN010000002.1:14710093-14721041 GCA_028566695.1 Bagroides melapterus | reverse complement strand
GAATGTGTAGATGGATGGGTGGATGGATGGAGGAATGGATAGGTGAATGTGTAGATGGATGGGTGGATGGATGGAGGAATGGATAGATGAATGTGTAGATGGATGGGTGGATGGATGGAGGAATGGATAGGTGAATGTGTAGATGGATGGATGGATGGATGGATGGATGGAGGAATGAAGGAGTGGATAGGTGGATGTGTGAATGAATGGATGGAGGGATGTGTGGATGGATGGAGAGGTGGATGGATGTATGGATGGATGTGTGGATTGAGGGATGGATTGATAGACAGATAGACAGGTGGATAGATGAATGGATGGGAATATGGGTGAATGGGTGGATTTTATCCCACACACAAAAAGCAGCATGCTCTGTCCAATCCGATCTCGATTCTGGAGAGGACTCGTATGACCATCCTATCACTATGGAAACGAGGACATCTCTCCCTGCACGTCACTGTTTGTGTCCAGCGATGAGAAGACAAAACTGACAGGACACGTGGGCTGAGAGACACACAGACACACAGCCAAAGAGAGGCTCGAGTTCAGTGTTGAACAAATAGGGTGAGACATGAAAGGTTACTCCAGCGAATGGTCAAAACACAGGTGGATTGGCCTCCGTAGTGCTTTTGGAATTAGGAAATTTGTCTCGTACCGTTGCCGTTTGACTCTTTTATCTGCGCAATCTATTTTTAGGCCATTTTCTCTGCTCCCTTAAACGCTGTAATCTCACCATTCCTTTATGTGGCGGCTGACAGTAAGTGCCTTCAGTGAAACATGATCATTGGGTCTTCATGCAACAGTGGCCGAGCATTGCAGTTTTGTCTTAATTTATTAAGGAGATGTTAGTTTTTAATGGCAGTAGCTAAAACTGATGGCTCAATGATATTAACATTTATGTTCCATTTACTTTTGGCCACTCGTGTTGTCATTAATTTCTCATTGAGGGCTTCGTTTGAGTTGTAACTTTGAACCTCGGCCATTCATTTTTCATTATCCATTGTCATTTTGGCCCATTCTGCAGATATAAAAGTGTTGTGGATGAGTAATAGACAATGTCTCGTTTTAAGGAGCACAACGTTAAATTTTACAGAGATTTATTATTCATATAAGTTCCAGGCGATAGGAACGGCACTGTTGACATTCTGCCGAATAAACTTTAAATGTACTGAGCCATGGATATTCAGCCATATGTAATAACTACACAGGTAATTAATGTATAATTACCAATAAAAATGACAGAAAACAGGATTTTAATTGTTATATTAGAGAAATAAAAATATGGAAAAAATATTATACTTATGCATGTATTTATTTACGAGACAATTTTTTTTTTTAAATCAGTGTACAAGCCAAACCCAACTTTAGGCATGTCCATGAATTTTAAATAAAGCAGTAATCCCATTCAGAATTATTGAACCCAAGAAAGTTGCTGATTTACGACGCATCGCAAAAGTCAGCATTAACTGTTAATATGAAACCGATAGCGATTAGATCATCACCCTCAGTGACCAGATTACTTTTATTATGAGTAAGTACTAATTCGTGCAGTAATGATTTTATGTAGGCAAAAAAAGATTTTGTAAAGGATTAAGTGATCTGGGATCTGCCGAGAGAGCGAGCCGAAAGCTTGTGCCTCGCTTTCATGCAGCCATACTGCCATCTATTGAAATGTTGCTGAATTGCAGTCTGCTTCAAAGGGAACGTCTCCGTTTTGTACAGTTTCGCTGACTTCCGTCGTGTTTACTCGGAATATTGTCGAGGCCGTCCTCACGCTGTGAGAATCTCACGGTGCTGGGAACGTCCACCGGTAAGGTTGATGGGATGCAGCGCGTGACCATTACTCGTGGTGTCCATATACAAATTCCTATCTTTATAAGAGCGTTAAAAAAAAAAACCCTGTGCCAGCATTTTAGAATCAGTTCTGTCTTGTGGAGTTCCCTTTCCATTCAGGAGCTAGACACTAGAGAGGAACGACAGTTATTTTTTTCACCCACTTCATAATTACAATATTACACTGCCCATTTATTTGTTTGAATAATTTAACTGGAGATGAGCCAGCGAGTTTGTGTCTGAACAAGGGGCTAAACGCTGCTGCTTCAGCATCATTCAGTCAGACAACATGCCCCTCAGCTGATAGGGCAGAACCCTCCCCGCACTCTTGAATTAGGGAGATTAGAGGCAAAGCGCATAATGCAGGATGATGGAATTTGTCATCATTTGCATTGTCCTGGAAAGATCAGGTTTGATAGAGCGGCGCATTGAGGAGCGTGTCATGTCCCACGGGCAGGTCATAGAGGGATCTTGGCAGAAATGATTTTTGCGATCTGTGCATCAGTCGTAAAAGCCTCACAACCAATTTGTCAAAAACGCAGAGGTCGAGACAGTTCGATGGCAGCGCTTTGCCTTAACACAAAAAGGAAACATCGTTCTCGTTCTCACTCAGACACACTGCCTCAGAGCCTGTCTTGTTATCCGTTTTTATTGACTAATCATATTCTTTGTTTTTTGTTTTTTTTTTAAAGCTAACGATAATGTTAATATACCTAAACTAACAAAAAGGTATGTTACGTAGAATAAAATACGGCAATAACATTGAAACGTCCCTCTTGTATAAGATGTGTTAAATAAGCTTTATCTTCTTCATCTGACCTTGTTATACACCAAACAGCCCATAGATAAAGGAGAGCAATCAGCATAAAGTTGACAAAAACCGACATGACAGTGTTACTTATCCGAGCTGGCATCTCTGGAAGTGGGCATGTCGAGGTCAGACAGCCGGGGAAGCTGGGTATTTACAGCTACATGCAGCGAGCAGAGAAAAAGAAGCCAACGTCATCACAAACGCACCAGCTTTCTTAGACTACCAGCTCGCCTACAATCATACCTCACATCTCCTTCCTAAATTTCACCTAAGTGTGTTTTTATCATGCCGCCACATTTGTAGTCGCTTCATCCTGATATAATAACGATCGAGAAACGTTGAACGCCGTGCCGCGGAGGCCACTCTTTGTGCATTTCACGTCATTATTTATGTTGTTGTTTAACGCTGATATTGTGTGACAGTTGAGCATATACGGGTTATGCTTGCTGGAGAGCACAAGCTACACAGGAAATGACAGAACAGAACAACAAGAGAAGACTTTTAAAGGAAGGTTGAGATGCAGGTTCAAAAAGAAGAGTTTGAGCCTCGGCTGTTTTGTATTTGTTTAAAATTAGGTGTCAGAGGATGCAAATTTCCTAAGGGCATAACTCACCATGAGCCCATCAGTGCTCATCTCCCATCTTGAAACAGGATTCAGTTTGAATGCATTAACGCCGAAGGAGCAGATAGACGACAAGTCTATTTGAAATGGAGTCGGAAACCTGAACTGCTTTCCAGTGCACGAGTTGATTGCGTAGTTTTAACGTCACTGGAAAAATAATTCCTTATTTCTATAATTACTGTGCTTGTTACAGGGTTTTAATTAACGGGTCTAAAAGGTCTAAACGCCACTTAACACAAGCGAATGCGTGAGAGTCGACTTTGTCGTGGTTATTACTCTGTCCGCTACGATATGAAGATGATTTCAGCTTTCTGTTTTAACTTCTTGTGCTTCTGACGCTGCATCTCTGTCTGTTTAACACTAATCGTAGCTGTATTCTAAAGCTGTAAGAGAAATGTATTTAAATAAATAAAAAACCTACCACTCTGCTCTAGGACACACTACAAAACTAGCATGTTGTGTAAATTCTGTCTCTGACAGTTCCTCAATCTAAGCTACATCTCCCAAGTTCATAGTTGATCTCAATTAAAGATGAGCACTTGTAATATTTTCTATAAATATACATCATCAACCATTATAACTCTAAGCTATTAAGAAGGCTGTAAATACATCACATAGCACCGCAGCTTTCGGTCCATAATTACAGTCTTTGTTTGTACACTGAGCTTCACATCGAACCTTCGAATAAAATCCTCCTGCTCTTCCAGCTTTTTTTTTTTTTTTTTTTTTTTAAGAGAAGTGTCCAAATGCACGTGTCTAATCTCAACCAGATACCCTGTGAACACTTCTGCCTGTTTGTATCTGTATTTCCATCCGTTTACAGCACATTTTCTGTTCAATCCGAATAACGTATTCATGTTTGGTTACATTCCTAATACGGCAGTATCACGTGGTCTGGAGTGGTCAGTCGGTGTGCACACAGTTTTATGCCCCTGTTGCTTGGGTTTAATTATGCATGAGGTTTCAGTGGCAAAATGAAACCATTAGCATATCTTACAGTGCACTGATGTGTTTTTTCCTCACCGTGCCCTTGGCTTGAGAGAATAAGTTGACTGATCATCAATAGCAGGTCACTTTAGCCAGTATGGTCCAGGCTGTTGTCTGCCAAAATTAACACGCTCAGCAAAATCTTTAAGGTCACCTCCACTGCCTTTTCACATGCCGCAAACACAAATATGTAAAGTTGTTGTGCCTCGGAGATTTCAGGAGCCAACAATTAAAATGCTCCGAGTGTATCGGAGTGCTGGAAGATGTCATACGAGGTCTGGGTGCTGCCTCCAAGAGATCATTTACATATGTGTTAGTGCCTGCATCCCAACAGAGACCTTGGGGCTGCTTGACCTTTTGACATGTCATTGGCATTATGAGAAGTGATGGTGTTCAAGCCAAGGAATAAAGGTCGATAAAGCATGAAGCCAAACCACCCATTTGATTAATGCTAAAAAGGCCAGCGTGCACCAGGACGGGGAATTACTCTCAAGCATGGGGTAAATTATTGTTGTTGCTTCATTGAGTTGCTTGATGCATTTGCAACTATGATTTTTAAGTAATAATTAAGGTCAGGATTGTGAATACAGAAAGCGTCCGTTAAGTGCGCAAACTTTCAGACGGAGGGAGAAAATTATACTTGGAAATGCAGTCTGATTAATTTAGAGCTTAGAACTTCGACTACTTAAATCCTTCCCATTCTTTCAGCACCGTGTGGTCCGATGCATCAGAAGTTGATCATTTTGAAAACCACCGGTGGTTATAGAAAGTTAAATGAAATATGCAATTGTTTGACCCCTATGAATATTAATAGCCTCCCTGTGCTCTATTAAAAATGCATGGGCCGTTGTGACTGCTGATCAGGTTTTGGACGCCAATGCAAATTGGACTGTCTTTCTTGTCAACGGGGAAGATGAATAATGTAGTTGTGTTGTATATCCAGCGACACACCATTGGCAGTCAATTAACAAGTTTGATTGGTGTGTGAACTCATTCTTTTGAACTGTTAATTTTATGGAAATAGTATTCCCGCTTGTTCCCTCGCTCTTTCTCACTCGCAGGTTTGCTCTAAAAAGCCGTGCCCCACCCGCACAGCCCGGAGTAACCTGAGCTAGGCCCTTAATAATTGATCATTACACACCTGCCTGCAAACCTATGGGAGGGTTTTGGTTTTTCGAACACTCAAGAAGTCTTGCTCTAACCGTCTTTTGATATTCAAATCAACAAAAAAAAACACCCGTTTTTTTTTTTTTTTCCTTTTAACGCAATCCCGTGAATTCTTCTGAGCGGCGGTTCTGCTGTGAGCTCCACGCCTCATGTCCAAACTGATCCAGCAGTCCTTGCCATGTGATTCCACTTGATGGCTCATAAATGGAATGCCAATGACGATTTGTTCTTGATGTCTCTGTGACGTGCTTCTAGGTTACGCTGGTGTAGATCTATTGCTCTCGCGGTTTTGCCAAATAATGCTCGCAGGTAAATGATCCGATGATTGATCCTGCCGCTCGTAAGCAGTGCTGCACCCTCTCCACCACCACAAAAACCCCCGCCCCCCCTCCAACCCCGTCTCCAGCACTGCCTCGGTAATTTGGAGCAGCAGAGGCAGATGCTGAAGATTCATCAAAGCTGACAGGTGAACCCAGGAGCTAGGAATCTTGGGAAACCCATTTCACTCTATGGAAATTGATGTGACTATTTCCCCCCTCTGGCACAGCACTTTTTTTGTTGATCTGTTGTTTTCAAATTAGATTTCCACCTTTGATTTTATTACATGCACCCACTTGTTAAAAGTAGCATTTGCAACAGACAGCTGAAAGGTTAAGTTACATATGACGTTATGTCTGACTTTAAATTTACATTTAGTGTTTTTGAGAAATATTTTTTAATTTAACGTGTATCCTGAACTAAACGCATGGGGTGTCTAAGCCTTTACTAATACACGATCCCTGGACTTAGGCTAGTAATCTGTTTGGGAAATGCGATGCCCATGCACCTATGCTAATCGGCTAAAGACCTTGTTTCACGAGATGCATCAATTGATTTGGTCTTCTGTGATCCCTTCAGAGGTCACCATTCTCCTTGCACTCCCACATGCTGATAAATACTTACCCCAAGCTCCAATTAACACCATGTCACCTACAGCTATTTACCCTGACCATTATGCTCAGGCCTGAGTTTCATTTGTTCATCCTATGTGTCTCTCAGGGCCTGACCTTCCCACTGCTCTTGCATACCTGATAGCATTGATCACATGGATTTTTACAGCCAGGATTACTGATCCAAGGAACTTCCTTTGTCAAAGTTTCTCTGGGCTTCTCGGCTAATTATCATAGATCTAATTGCGTTTATCAAGTTTACACACAGATAGTCAGATGTTTTGATGGTGTGAAACGAGTATTATTGGTGTTACAGTAGTATTCAGGGTGCGACCTGGTAATTGATGTTGTGCTATTCTAACACACCTTCTTTACCAGTGTGTTGTATTTTTATTCCTTTTTTTAGCATCCATGTTTAATTTGAAACCCTTCAGCTCTAAAACGTTCAGATGAACCACTGAATAATATCAATTATCTTGTTATCCTGGCACCTGTCAAGTGATGTAATATTCGGCAAGTGAACAGTTAGTTCTCAAAGTTGATGTGCTGGAAGCAGGAAAAATGTGCAAGTGTAAGGATCTGAGTGAGTTTAACAAGGGTGAGGGCTAGACGACTGGGTCAGAGCATCTCCAAAACAGCTTCCCAGTATGCAGTGGGTATTACTTACCAAAAGTGGTACAACGGTGGACAACCGGTGAAACAGCAACATGGTCATGGACACCCATTGATGTGTGTAGGTAGAGAACTGTTACTGTTGGCTATACACTGTGTTGTTCTGGTAGCTGCATTGCTACAGACTGTATAGCCATAGAGTGGTCAGTGTGGAGCCCTGACCACACCTGAAAGCACCTACAATGGGCATGTGAGCATCAGAACCGGACCACGGAGCAATGGAAGAACGTGGCATATTCTTTTATACAGTATATCGTGTGGAATGCCAGACGTATGTGTGTCATCACCCAGGGAAGAGCTGGCACCAGGATACTCTGGTGCTCTGATGCTCTGGTCAACGTTCTGCTGGGAAATCTTGGGTTCTGGCATTCTGGTATCGTTACCTGTAATGGTTTTAAAGCACTGACTTTAGGAGACTCCTTACAAAAATATTTCTTTTCTAATCTCTTTAATGAAAACTTTACCATATTAATAATTATGTATTTGTGTGGAGGAACTTCCAGACAGGGACGACCATAAACATCCATGTGCAAGTTACTGTAGAAAACTGAATGGACCGATCACAGTAATATAAACCTTGCAGGAAGTTAATTGCTGTGAGAGCTGTGATGTTATGGAATATGAATTCATGCCTTCTGACCAATCAGAGTTGAGAATTCAGCTGCATTGTGGTGCAGGAAATACAGAAAAAATCAGAAATGCACTTCTGAAGTTAAAGAAACCTGCGCACTCTCATGACCAGTCACTTTTTCATGAACTAGTAGACCATGCTAAGCCTTAGACAGATCTCCTTTGGTTTGCTTTAGCTAATGTCTTCTTGTATACTGTGTAGATGTTGTACTGTTATTGAATAGACATTCTGTACGTCTCCATAACAGCCCAGTGATTTTGATAATGGTGTGTGTTGTAGGTGGATGAGGCCGTGTTCTGTGCAGGTCAGATCGCTCTGGTCCCCTGCACCATGCAGCTGCTGAGGGCAGGTCCAGGCTCCCAGGCCCAGCTGTGTTACAGTCACATGGAGAAAGTGCTGCGTGCCATGAGTTCTAGTCTGACGTTGGGACACACACTGCAGGCACACTGCTATGTCACAGACCTTACACACATACCGGCTGTCAGAAAGGTGTGGCAAGATAAGATGCAGGACCACCAAGACCAGGTGAGCAACATCGGCCGTGCCCGGTAAAGTATGTTAACTCGGCGTGATATTTCTCCCCTCATCCCTTATTCTTATTTTTATTCCTCTTCTCATTCATCCTTACTGCAGTTCCTAAAATGAGTCATGAAACATCTTTCAAAACAACAGCCATCATCTGAACTTGTTCTGTAATATTTATTTGATACTGAAATCCTTCTTGGATGTGTTTTAGCTTAAAAATAATTTCTTTATACTTAATGTTTTATGATTTATTTGGACTTATTATTAGTCATAGGTTAAACCTTAGTCTATGTATTTTATTTGTTAACTCACTATGTTAACATATCTAGTAGTGTATTAATCAGTCAATCCTGGATTTCAGTATTACACGATTTTCCGATTTTAGACACTTATGCAAACGCCACGATATTAAGTTTTCAGTGACATCATCACAGCATGCAATTCGGTGAAAGCCCTCTATGATTGGTGTGCATCAGCATCATTACAGCTGTCATAGAAAGTAATTACATGTGCAGGAGTTTGAAAGAAGAGTTGTGTGCTTTGCCAGTTCAAGTAGTTTCCTATTAGCAAATAGAATAAATAATGTTAAAGGGAATCATAATTTTACATATTACTAAGTGTATGTATAGTAGGAATATGCATAGTGCTCTAGACTGAAATGATCTTTGATTGTACTGTTTAGTGTGTTTAGGAAACAAAAATGAGAAAATGATTAATAACCTTGTTATTTAAAGATCAAGAATAAATGCAATCTATCTAACATCAACCAATTAGCTATATTATAACACTTTATGGGGGGTATTTCCCAGAAAATGGTTAAAAAAAAAAAAAAAAAAAAAAAAAAAAGATCATGATTAAAGTGATAGTATCTACACTCACTGTATTTGTATTGACTGTAGCCCATAATTTGCTACTCAGCCCAGATGTTATTTGATTGGTGGATCATTTTCAGCTTTAGTGTAGTGACTGTGTAAAGCACATCAGCATTTTCTGGGATATTCAAACTGAGTTGTAGGTGTACCTAATAAACTGGAAATCACAGAACATATTTTAAATCGGGAATGTTTAAGCCTTTATTGTGGAGAAAAAAACAGGTTGCGTTTATATCTCTCTGATGGAATTCACCATCCCTCTGTGCCAGCCGGCTGAAAAAGGAGGGAGAAGTTGCTCATATTTACCAGAATGAGCGCTCATGAAAAGTTGATGCTGTGGGAAACGCTGACGTCTTTGATAATACAGAGTCTGGCTCCAAGACAGATGTCTTCCTTAGAGCCTGCTTAATCCCCAGTCCCTTTTTTGGAGCGTCGCTGGAACCTCAGAGCAGCTTATCTCCCCCCCCCCGGCTGCTCCCTCTGCGATCTCCACCTCCACATGGCTAATAAAGGCTGCAGGCTCGTGCTCTCGGCTGTTCCTCCTCTGGTAATCAGTGGAGCTGAGGGAGCAGGAAAGAGCGCTTTAAATAAAGGATGCACTGTCACCACGTTTAGCCCTCTCCTGGCCTCCGAGCTGACCTCAACGCACAAGTTTGAAATGATGACAGGCTTGAGTGCTGAGGGGAAAGAGGCACGTCCCATCAGGTAGCTCAGTGGAAAGGAGGATTGACAGGAAGAGAGTTTGAGTTAGTGGGACATCAAGCGAGCCGTCTAAGGTGTTCAATCAGCCACCTGTCTACTGTTTAGCCATTCTGTAGTCAATTCTCTTGGGATGGAAACGATCATTAATGCAAAAATGGCACGAGAGTTTGCAGTGTTTTTCACTCGAGATACAGTGTTTGTTCCAGTGCCAGCAGTGAAGGTTATCAGATGTGTGAAAGGTTTGTGTCAACTTGGCAAGTGTTAAGCTACAATGTGTGGTGGCTTGGGAAAACTCATCCGTGGTGATATTGCTAAATTCTAGAAAATGTTCAGAAGTGTTTAAAATTAGAAAATAATGGAGGATTTCTGCCAAAACGGCAAGTTTTTTTTTTTTTTACCAAATGTGCATGGAAATGTTTTTATGTAGGCTGTCTCTAAAGATCACACTGGGTAAGAAGCCGGTGTAACAACAGCAGCAGAGCGTTCACCGAGTCTGGCTACAGATGTCTGAATCTTTGTTAGCTAAGTCTGATTTTCTCCTACAGTGAACTCTACACTGTCGCCTCTCCAAGAAGAGAAAAGCACTTAATGTTTTAACAGGTTTAAATGTCCTAATAAAGCGTCAACACAACAAGGACTCAACGAATCAGCAATTATTTCCCTGCCGATGTCAGCCGTGATCAGCGACTAGCAATCGATGAAGAAACGTCGAAGAGGCTCGTGTTTAAGTGCTGCGACGAGGCGGTGTTGAGACGGAAGCTCATACGGATGATGTTGATTATCAAAGTCAGAACTGTTGGAAATACTTTTCAGATTTGTCGGTAATTTTTCTTTAAGTAGATTAGCTTGTAAACGTCAAGGTGTCCTTCAGTGGAATTTGAATATAGTTTTTAAGAGTTTTACTTTTTGATGTAAGCAGATTTGAAACTGCTAAAACTGTTATTATTAAATACCAGAAATACCAAATTCAGTTCAGAAATCCTCTTAGTTGAATGCCAAAATATAACCAAGCTATCAAGTCTATTTTTTGTAAGCAGCAACTTTTACTCGCACTCATCAGGCAAAGTGAATTCCGACGGAATGAAATCATTTTAGACATTTATTCCGAACAGCTGAGTCACTGGCTATCTTCATAAGACGTTTTAAGACCCACCTATTCACAAAACACTTGTCCTTGCACTTTCTTCCCAAAAAAAAAAA
>JAOTRN010000002.1:14603105-14620142 GCA_028566695.1 Bagroides melapterus | reverse complement strand
AACACTCCCTAGAGTTTACATAACATTTTGCAAAAATACTGAAGATTGATCAGCTGATATGTTCAACTGACCAGTTTCGGTGAGGGTGCGACCGCATGATTTGGTGAATGGATCCATGAATGTGCAGACATGACAATGAGTGTATGTTTTTAATTATCATGCAGTTACAGCTCCAAAAGTTCAATTTCAAGGATTCTGACAGTTCTGCTAATTGTGAAGAGTAATTTGTTTTTATGTATACAGAATCATAAATAGAAAGCTTGCCAGTACAATGGCAGCATAAATAAGCAGTTCTGAGCACATTTCTAGGCACATAAAGTAGTGAAATGTGCTGAATAAATAAAAGTACTGAATAAATCTCCATAAGATCTAGCTTCCAGAAACGCAGTGATTTCCATGTTTCTCTCAATATAGCAGCAGCAGTTTGACTATAACACCAAGTGGCAGCAGGATATTAGAGACAGGACATTAGAGCATAACAGCTAAAGCAGATTTTTCAATGTAAATATATGTACAGCGTGTGTACAGATTCTTTCCACTAATATATTATCTTCCGCTTTCTTTCTACATTTAGACAAGGTTGGTTGAATATTTGGTTAGGCTTCTATTTTTATTCCTAGTTTGATGCTTTTTGGGTTGAAAACAGCAGGAGCTAAGAATAAGTATAAACATACAGTAAGAATATAAACCCCATATCATTTCTTGAGGTCTCTATATGACCAGGTAATTATTCATGAAAATTATAATTTAAAAAAAAATCTCTGGCTTTTCTTGTAGTGCTATATGAAAAAATGATTTTAAATGAGTGTGACATCATATTTATACCTCTGGGAAACCAGATGGGCAAACAATGGTGTTCCCAAATGCAAGCACTTTTATTTTTTATTCCAAGGATGTAGATTGATGTAGAAAGATGTCTCAGAGGAAGCTTGTGAAAGTGGAGGAAAATAAAAAGGAAGTATTTTCTCTAACAAAAACGTGATTTCTTAATAGTCTTAATAAAAAGAGTGAGCCAAAAAGGTGTAAAGTCTGATTTATACCATTGGTTTTGTCAAATATTTGGAGGAAGTGTGCACACCCTTTGTGCATACACCATACGCCATGGTCTTCAAGGAGCTTACAAAGCATATACAGGTTATCACTGTCAGAAGATGTCAATCAGGAGAGGCATGCAAAAGAATATTGTCTCTCTAAAATTGCTGAAAGGACAAGAAGAAAACTTAACAAGGAGCTGCAGGAATATCTGGAAAGTGCTGGACACCCCTTGCATGTGAGTACAATCTCTCATTCTCAATCACTCACATGTCTGGGTTATGGGGTAGAGTGTTTAATCAGGTTCTCATGATTTCTTATAAAAAAATAAATACCCCAAACCATGTGCTAAAATATGTTCTGATGAGAGAAAGTTAAACCATTTGGGGCATAATTTTAAAAGACATGTTTGGTGCGAACTCACCCCATCAAAAAAAAGTGCCATATATCAAGTAAAAGAAGTTTTTGTTTTCTCAGATATCTAACATGATTTTTCTTTTGCTTTGTTCATGTTGTGTGTTTTCTGCAGATGTTGTAGAATAAATCCATGGCATTAAGGTTTATACTGGTTAATATTAGTAAGTCACTGGCAGAAATGGACGTGCTGGAGCCAAGGCTATTCACAGGGTTACATAGCTAATATTAACAGTCATTCAAAACTTAAGGAAAACTGTTTATTTATAAGCAAGCCAAGGGTCATGTACTGATAGCTGGAGGACTTCAACATGGCCAGAAGAAGTTTCATATAGGTATTATGACAAACAAACCCACAGACTGCTGCGAAGAATATTCTTAATGATGTATTTTATGATGTCCTCTCCTGCCCTGCTCAGACAGCCTATTCCTTAAAGCAGAGCTCATTCTCACAATTTAATCATACCATGCTGATAATATGTGGATTATAGGATTTGCATTGTTTCCAGAGGAAGTAGGCCAGCGGTTTTAGGAGACATGAAAACGAGTGAATGATTCAGAAAGAGGGAGGGCAGGATTAGACAGTCACCAGACCATGCTCATCGGCTCTAGCAGGAGGATAACACGGCCACTTGGCTTTGTCACTTCAGGCTTTTTCAGTTCATTCTCATTAATAAAGCACTGCTCTGTCACAGCTGACACCTAAACAAGCAGCTTCATTGCTTCAATTCTTAGACAGAATAAAGATTTAAGTCTCACAGTGCCACAATGGGAATTGGGAACGTCACAGGGAATCAGTGTAAGGTTATTTTTTGTCTTTTGTTAAGAATAAAAGGCCAGTCTATGTAGCAGTGCTCATTCATCTCTTCATACATGTACGCTGTGCCATGTCACATCTATGAGCACTCCTGTTGCTCTAAGCCCTACAGTTCCTCTGTGTCTAATCAGCAGTATGTGTGTGTTTCTTTGCTATTTCAGGTACAGCAGCTTTAGCCAGATCAATATGCCCAGAAAGAACATGATGCTTGCCTTCCACTGCAGTGCGGAGAAAGAAAAAAGCACAAAACAAAGAACTGGCAATCCTCACTGCACTCTACACCTATTCCCCTGCTCCTAATCCAAGTAGAATGAATCTGAGAAAAATCTGAAGATGAATTAAAGTGAGCTTCTTGCAGCACCCCCAACACACACACAAACACACACACATTCAAATGTTCTTTAAATTCCAAAAAATCCTTCAAGACTTATATTCCCTCACATAACAGCATACAGCTGCTGACTAATATATATATTAGTCTCACACACACACACACACACACACAAAGACATCCAAAAGATCCAAATCTTTTTAAACTCTGTTGACAGTAAGGCATAAAAAACTTAGAGCATTTTAGAACGTCTGTAAGCCTCAAACTAAAATCTCAATATACAGTAGTTATTTCCTCAGGGGATTAACTGCAGTTTATATATCTTTAAGACAAATGTGTAAAACACTGTATGGACCCTCAGAGCCTTTGGCTAAACAATATTTACAGGAACTCTCACACTTACAGCACAGATTGAAAGACTTGCTGTTGTTGCAGGTTATATTTGTGGAGTTTTTTTTTCAATTCCTTTGACAGGAAAGACAAAGTTGCACACTCAAGCACTGTACAAATCTCTTATAAAAAAAAAAAAAAAACAACCTCAAACTTGAAGCTGACAAAAATACTTATAGCAGCTTTTGAATGGACCCATCTGTTTGTATAGAATTATACATTTTCAATTGGTTCTTGATTTCTGGTGTTTGACAGTCAGTTTCCTGATTTATCCTTCTGAAATTCTTCTTCTGAATCCAATGCTAATACTCTATAATGTATCATAAATACTAATCCAAACACTTACATTTGCTCTAGCTTGTGATTAATATTATTTGAGAATATTTTGGAATTTCTTAAACCGTCATATAAAGTCTTTCAGCTATTTCCATGTTTAAATATGTATTTATTTATTATCAGTGCTTTAGAGATGGCCACTAGATTCTTTGACCCAAAAGCCCTGCAACTACTACGATAAAGAAGAATATGGCAGTTTTCCTTGACTGATATTTTGAAGGACATCTAGCACACCAAAATAACCCTGCACATTCAAACCTCCATCACAGCTGGAAGCTTCACACTTGAAGTACTACAAAGATTAATGGATTTCCAAGCATGTCCGTGTGAGGAACAGAGAGGTCTAGCTAAAAGAAACCATATATTCTTACTTTGTGCATCACTGCGCACTTTGTAGATATCTCTATACCCCAGTGGCTTTACATTGTACACTACTGTGGTTTGATGTGACGTTTCCACTTCCCGGGTTGCTAGGTGATTTCTGTAGCACAGAGAAGGAAATGCAGATGTACAGCGAACAGTTTTAGTGGTTTTTCTTTGACCCTTGAGTCATGTTTCTGACAGGTTCTATAGAGGTTTGATATTTTCTCTCTGTAAGCCACAAAGCCACAGCACTGCACTTATCTGTACTGGACTCACTGGGGATCAGTACCATTAGGGATACAGAATACCCTGATCTGCTCTCAGTCCCCACTGCAATCTGCACTGCTGGTCATTATTAAACAGGGAGATGGATGTTCTGCCATTTGAGTGCCATCCCTTCGCACTTTATTACAAGGTTACCTGGCATGTCACTGCTCCGTGGCTGCTCCCTGTTTTACAGCTCCATCTGCTTGTTGTTTTATAGCAACCCCGTGACTTGCTCCCTCTTCCTCTGTAGCTTACAGTGAACATGATTATAAATCTATTTTCTAAGAACCACTTGGTGACTGATATCTAACCACACTCCAAAGACATTAAGCGTCATTACATATTAACGTACAGCCTTTGGCAGCTTTAATGCCTTTCCTTGCCTTCAGTTGTGTCAAGTGATATCTAATGATTCTACTAGCTTAAGGGAATTGATGGCAAATGACAGAATTTGCTCAGCATGGCCATCAGGCCACTAATGGTCGACTGGAGGCGTACTTTCACAACACAAATAACCACAATCACTCCAAAAATTATTTGTGTAAAAACATTAAACTCCTCTTTACTGACATTTGCCTTTATAACCCCCCACTCTGTGACCTGCTGTATAAGGGAAAGGGAGCATTATTTTTCCTCCCTGCCCTGCCAAAATGGCCTTTTATCCACCATGTCCCTGAGGAGAACAGTGATGGAGAAGCAAATAAGAATATGAAGACTTCGGGGGGGCTTTGGGTTGGCCAGGGGGGTTGCATGGGAGCAAAGCGGCTAAAGGATCAGATGGTAATGTGGCAGGGGTTGTAATTAATCTCCAGGTGGGTGAGGAGTTGGGCTGTGTGTCTGAGCTTAGTCTCACACTGCCACTCCTCTAGGGCCCTTGGGGCCATGCTTCATTCTTATTTATGAGCTTCCACCCTGCTGCCGCACACCAAGGCATTGATCGCTCAAGGTCAGGGAGGAGACACAGCTCACTGAGGAACATGTAACTGTACACTAGATATGCAGGGTTGGCTACAGTCAGCGCCTGTACTATAGAGATTCATCTTGTAAAATCAACCAAAGCTCTATAATCTAAGACCTAATAATGTGATAAGTTGCCTTAAAACAAGGCTTCCTTACAGACAATGGGATACAACACTCGCATGGTAACCCATCATGATAACTATTTACCTAATCAAGACAAACTCAAAAATCAGTCAACAAAACATCGCTATTCTGTTTGTGCTGCAGAGCTGCTCAACTGTAAAAAGATTTGCTTTGATTTGAGAGAATGCTTCATTAAGAGATCTAATTAAGTACTGTAAAATCCGAGCAGCTCGTTTCATTAACTTTAAGAACTAAGTGTGTGACATATGATTAGATTTCACTTATAGAGTGTCCGTCGATATATTTGTTGTAGAAATCAACATTTAATAGACATATTTTCTGTCTTCTTTCTTACAGTATGTATAAGTTTTATTTTGATGTTTTAAGCAGCATCACATGGAGACTTGGATACACACGTAAGCATGTAGAGTCTGGGACAAAAAACAGGCAAGAGAATGAATATTCCGATATCAGACTAATACCAAACCCATAAATTCCAAGGCATAAATGTCAGATTGAGCAAAAGGTCAATAATTATAGACAGAATGACAAATGTATTTGATAAATGGACGTCCTTGCTCAGTGAAGCCGCACGTTAAAACGATTTAAGGGAATTCATCTACAGATCTTCAGATACACAACAATGATTACTGAATTAACCCAAAATATTTTTAACAACAAATGTTGATGTTATAACGTACGCAGGAATCTCTCATCAGCAAGAATCTCAGTTGACTTTTATTTACCTATTATATTTTGTGATTCTTATTATTGAATTGGTAAATTGTTTTTTGAGGGAGTGATGTAGGATGTGTACTGCAGACATACTGTACATGACACAAAAAAGACCTGTACTGGGTGATTACACACTGAATAAACATCATCGTAACCATTACTGCCTGAGTCACTTGCTTTATATATATATATATATAAAATAAATATTTACTAAGACTTTTCATATGTACATTAGTTTTGTAAATGTTAAATAGTTTCGTTTTTTTTTAGGGTTTTACCAGGACTAATTGTTTCTAATTCAATTAATATTATACACCTTCATTATTATTTCTTATTATTGTATAACTTATTTGAATTATTTTCAGCAGAAGTGGAGCAATTATACAGTATATTTGTGCAACACCCTAAAATAATTACTTCATTGTAGTACACTGTATAGTAATGGTATAGTGTAAAAAGCACAGGAATATTTTGGAATGTTAATTCCACTGAGTGCATATTAATGGTTCAACCCAACACTCATCTCAAACCTCTAACTGATATATCCTTATTCCTTCCTTTCTCAAAATGCACACTACTCAGAATCAACAGTGCCATAGTTTAAAATCAACTAATCCTTCTCGTGAATATATACATGTATGAATATCTGCTCCTACTATCCTGCCTACTACTATAAGTTGATTTTACTGCTGAGAATTCATTAATTCCTAATCTCAGACCTCACTAAATTAGCCTACAGGAACATGTTGATACTTCAGCCAACTTTATGGGATCGTTGGTCTCTAGAACTAAAAGAATGTGTTAAGGTCATCATGAAGGAGTTTAAGTAGGATGCAATGCCCAGATGCTATGACACATCTCTGGCCTGTCTTTATCATGCTATCCCAATGGCCCCAGGATTCTGTGCTTTTTTGGAAAAGCTCAGCCGTGACTGAATCAGACTGCAGTATAGCTGTGCCTGGCCTTAGTCACCTTACACTGGGACGTCTCCTGGCTCTAATTCAATGAACCTAACTCACATTGGCACACACTCCTAGAGCTTTGTTCATATGACTTTCCTGGAGTGTCTCTTCCTCACAGGCCTGAGATTCTACACATGATTCATTTCCTACTAATATTACTACTGAATGAACTCCCCAATTAAAGGAACTGAAACAGGCAAAAAGATATTTTATTCAAATGCTTTTAAAATTCTGCTCACATCAACTAGCATGCTTGCCATATTTTTCCCATTACTTTCTGTACATTTGTTTGTTTAATTCAATGTGTAGATTGATTTATGACACAAGGGGGCTGTGCTGACTTCCAGATTCTTCAATATAAAGCACTAGGTTTAGTCATTAATCTTTCCTGAGAAACAATAAGGCAATGAAATTCTCATTGTTGTGTAATTCCTCAGTCACCCAAGTGCAGGCCTGCTGTTATGCAGCAGAAAAGACCGAGCACAATTAAAGGCAAGTATAATGTTGAGAACATATTCAGATGTTTTCCTTTATAGCAGTACTCAAAAACTTATTACACTAAAAATAAATAAATAAATAAAGAAACTAAAATAACGAATATTACCATTTAAACACATACAACAGAATAGTCTTTATTTCCAGAAAACAATATAGAAAGAATTATACCTTACTGACGTATTTATACTGCAAAAGGAAAACTGAATTCCACTTCACAATTTATCACAATACATGATTTGTTTATTTTTATATCCTAGTAGTTTTGGTGACATAAACCTCAATGCTGTATTTTATATTTGTATGTTTTCCTAAATCTAGGGAGTGAGAGTGAGAGTGAGAGTGAGAGAGAGAGTCAGTATTTCGACATTTATAGTACAGTACTTACATTTGTTCTACACAGTAACACAAAGCATATAAATAAAACCATATGGATGCACCCACAGACATACACAATGACTAATTCAGAAGTCACAGTGAAAGCTTGTTAATGCTAACGTCATGTATTCATGAAATTCCTTTAGGATTTAAATTTGAGCCAGAAAAGGGAACAAGATTTTTCGATCTGGTCTATGACCCTGGTGTATTCTCAAGAGTGTGCACTGCCTCTGTCCTTGAGGAGAATGAGGCAAGGTAAGATCTCAGCACTGATAGTACTGCTTATCTGGTGGCAGGTCATTACTGGATAGTATAGCTGTCTTGTTCTACATCCTGCTAAATCGATGTCCAAACAACTATTTAAGGGCATTATTGTTAAGTTGATAAGATTGAACAGGATAATAAACATCCAGGGCAAGGGGGCCACCGACTCACTGAATGGGAACACAGCCTTCACATTTAAGCTTAGATTGATGACTTAATGATCTAACCATACTTGCCATTTTTATTGCGTAACCATCTATAAGGTTTCTAAAAGCTTCATTACAGAAGAGTTATGATGTATGATTGATCTTAAAAAACACACTGAATTCAAGAGAAGAACCTGTTTTGAAGCCGGCCTGCACAATTAATATAATAAACACTAGAATAAATCTGGTGACTCATTTATTAACAGATTTATAATTATATTTTAGGAAAGTCTAGAATAAACAGAATCCAGTCATCTGTGTTTCTTTATTATTAAATGAGATGGTGAATATGTTAAATTTCACATCTGTGTACTGCCTCCAATTATTCATTGAACCACAACGCAGCAATAATTGATAGCGATCATAGCACTGCTGATGCGGATAAAATGACCAGTGTGACACTGTAAGGCGACCGGATGGCTATTAGAAATGAGATATGGCTAGCGCAGGAGAAATGTTGAGGTGGGAGAAGGCAGGATTGTCTCAGCTAGCTGTGTTGTTGAATAAATGATGAGATGTGGGTATTGCCATTGGCCTGCACCCTATATGCAACACACCTATATGAAAGACCTCACATTCTCTTTATTTACAACATGATTTCTAGCAACGTTAATTACACCCACTGTGGTTAATGATGCTCTTTTCTTGTTAATGACCCAGACATTTTGTTTGTCATTTAGGGCCATTTTGTGAACATAATTCTAGACATCATGACACCATAGTCATATCCAGAACTAGAATATATGGTTTTACCCATCAGTTAAATATGAATCATATCCATGTTTAATATGTATCTATAAGGAAAATGTGTCAACATCCTCATGTGCTCAATGCTGGAATATATTGCGCTTGCCTTCCTAAAATAAGCAGCTGTTATGATGCTGCAGTATAGAAGATTTCCCTCAGGGTTTAATTATTGAGGATAGGCTCAGACCCAGGCTGCTGAGTTGCTGCTGGCAGATCCTCCTGTCCAACAGCTAATGTGGTTTGGGAGTGCAAGTACTTTTCTATTGCTTTTCTGAGCCTTTATCTTTTTAATTCTGCAATCTAGACACCAGAGTTTGTGGAACTCTCCTTAATCGAAGTGTAATAGGTTTGCTTTAGCAGAAAAAAGGTTGGGAAAGCTTCTTTCACATTCTCAACAAATTAAATGAAATTAATGGAATTACTTCTAGACAATTGTATAAGATTTCTCAACTGATCATTTCGCATGGCAAAATCATGGCTATATATTTTAATTAAAATGTTAAAGGGTGTCTGTTTCTGCCTCTAACTCATTGCAGGTTCCCCTACACCCACATCCCCCAAAAATAATATAATTACAAACGTTCATATGACAGTCTCCAGGTCCATTACCTTACTCAAAGGGAGAGATTTTGGACATCATTTTACAAGCTATTGCGATTTCAAAACAAAAATGATGATGTTGATTTCTGATTTAATGCCATAAGACCACAGGCCTGGATTTGTACAGATCTGGACACCTTCAAGATCAAATTCAAATTCTGGCAAATCAATCCCAGAAGCCACATATCACAATCAAGGGGCCAAATCTTAAGGCAGTACTCTCTCATGTTAAAGATCTGCTATTTAGTAGACCTGGACCTAGATCTACACAAGACATGTCAAGCAGCTTAATCAATACCACATAAGCTGGCTTTGCAGATTGCAAAATTCTGCACATTTAATAGCAGGACAAAATCCCTGCATGCACAGGACTGGATTACCCTCACCAGCCACCTTCAGACACAATGTACCACATTCCCAGTTTACACGCACACTTTACCTTTAATATAGAACAGTGTTTATATTGAAGCTACAATCATAAAATCCTTTTCTTTTGTGTTCCAGGTCAGTCTAACATCTATACTGAAAATATCTCCTTTTGGGATGTGGGGGATTTGGTATCTGAGTGATTAAGGTGTTGCTCAAATCTCAGGCTCACCAATCTTCCTAGCCACCTAGCTGGGCCACTGAGAAAGGCTTCAATTGCTAAGTTGTATAAAATGAGATAAAAATGTAAGTCGCTCTGAATATGGTGGTCTACTAAAATGCATCAACTATAAATGTCTTCTCTTATCTAAAATTTGACATAGAAAGGTAGTCTCTCCATATCCTACAGCTCACTTGTGTGATGTGTGTGATGTATTAAATGGCTGTCTGTGATGAGTGTGATGTATTAAATGGCTGTCTGTGATGTGTGTGATGTATTGTACGGCTGCTTTACTCTGTGTGTGTTTGCATACCTCTGAGTAGCAGTGACAGAGAGAAGGGCTGGTTGTGGTGGCAGTGGCCTTTCCACGTGCCATGTGCTGTTGCAGCTGGGGTCCATGCTGTCTGCTGGCATTTTCACATGATGATCTCCCACCCTGCTCTCAAGTTACATCAACATCTGCACTAAACCCTCACCCTCCTTAACACAGGAAAGGAATCACCTGCTCAAGCACCTGAAAATATCACCTGACAACATCATCATAGTTGTATTTTGATATAGTACTAAACATCTGTAGACCAGATTAATTCTTACAATAAAGAAAGCTTTTCAGGAATAACATTATATACATTACAGTGTGCACATGCCTTATCAGTGCAGAACTTTACAGGTGATTAGTGTTTAACTAAGCATAGATATCTCAGCCCAGTACTATTCATTACCTTCTCTTGAATCTTGAAATGACACCAGCAGTCCTGCTTAAATTTAGCACAAAAAATCTGAATGAACCATATATTTAGCATTTAAAATTGATTACAAAATATTAAACTTTAGCAGATAAGTAGTATTTAATTATTTACTGCTATCATTCATCACAGTGCCAGGGACAAAGTAGTAGAGAGAGGAAGTACCTTTCTTATTCACATTTTTGGTGACATTTACAGCATAGATGGATTCTTTTTTTCAATCGGACATTAAAGGTCAATTCTGCATACACTCTATTGTAAGAGGTGGATTTTGTGCACATCACACACACATAAAATGGTGACAAGTTACATGCATCACACTAACCAAAAGTGACTACTTGTACATTTCAATACTTATCGTAAAATTCATCACCTCCTAAAAGGTGCCCAAGAAGACACAAAGAGGCTTGTTGCTTTATTTCCTCCTACTCTCCTTACCCTCCTTCCCATGCACTGTCCTGGACATGTATTGATTTGTACAAGAACGAAGAAGAAGAAAAATCAATACATTTTACATGAATGCAGAATGAGCAGATGCTGCCCTTCCTCAGGCAGGATCTGTGAAACCTTCCCATGAGCCTTCGGATGTCACTCTGTTGATGGTCGGGAGGGTGAAACACCAACGCTGCAGCAGCTCTATGCTGCACTGAATTAAACAGCAGGATTAAATGGAGATTTGATACCTTTGTAGAATTAAGGTTGAATGTGGCTTAAGGTTTGCATTATGAAAGTCCCCAATTTACTTTCTGCCTTTATGGGTTAATCTGGCACTGATTTATTTTAGAATAACTTAATAAGAACAGGCTGCCAAACAGGACATGTAATCTACATGGGTAACAGTCTAATGGTGCAGTAGATTCACTAGAATGACAATACACAACAGAATCACAATCCTTCTTAAAGCAGTAGGTGTATTCCCACTTGTCAGTGGTGACCTATTCCTATTCTACTCCTTAATGATTCTATAAACCCACATGCATGGCTCTTCCTCTGTACAGTACAGTATATGAGGCCTCTTCCTGTTTAAAAAGAGCATTATTAATCTCTCGTGTGCAGGCAATGTGGTACAACCCTGCTAATCCAGCTTTGTGGCAATAGCTTTGGCTGACTCATGGCACTCAGACCTATTTAGAGCGTCTCATTAGGAAGCACCAAACATGTGCAATGCCAGGCTGTCTTGTTAGGCGACTGGGACCTGCTATGCTCTGCTGCACATTCTCCCCCTCAATCCCTTCCCTTTAACACAAAGCGGGGAAAGCAATTAAAATCTCAGCACAAACTGCTCTGTTCAGTGACAGGTAATTCTGGGGAGTTCCAGAGAGTTTAAGCAAATGGGACCAAGTTCCATCTAGACAGGGACAACATGATATTATGACATAGACCCTTAGTATGCTTAGATCTTATAAAACTCTCTCTACTATCTGTAGATTTTGCAAGCAAAGGTGACTAGAAAATGTCATTTAGCACCAGACTATGACTATGACTCCGAAGATAGAGGATTCCTTCTTGTACTGGAGCAGGCTATAGCTTCAGGATACAATTTATTTAAGACATGAACCAGAACGCTTTTTTTGGCGTTCCTTCTTGTTACATTAAAAGTATCTTGGCACTCATGCATGTACTGTATGATTGGCACAGGCTCAGAGTCAGAGGAGAAGCATTTACATGGGATGCTTGTGCCACCATGCACACTCTGCAACAGCATTACATGAGGTCATGGAAACATCTAGACAAGAGACCTTTAATTAAATATGTGTCTCTGAAATCATCTCAATCATGTAAGATGACTCACATTCTTCCCAATAGAGTTTAACCAGCACCAACACTTGAGCTCATTGTATTAACTACACTAAAAACACCAGCTGCTGTGCACAGTATTGATGCATAGAGAAGCAATAATTAGGTGTCTAATCATTTATATTCTTAGTCTTTTCTCTCTACTGAAAATCAGCTCTTCAGCTATGACATGAAAATAAGCCCAAACCTGGTTTGTGTGCCATAATAAGCAGGTTAACTGCCAAGCCTAGAAGAGTGACTAGTCAGAAGTCATCAGATTTTCATCCTCCCATCAGAATCTCTTACTTGCCATAACAAATATATAACCTGTCCCTTATACACTTATTCAGAAATATAAATGCATATATAAATATATATTAATCATTAATATCCAAGCAATCTGTGTTAAAGTTACCTGTGTAAATGTATTGAGCAGGGCTGTTGGCCAGTGACCATTATGACATTTTGATCAGTGTAGCAAGAACAGCTAAGAGAATGCTGGCTCCAAAGGGAGCTGTCCGATAATGTTGTAATCTCTAGACTTCTCCCTCAGACAAAAAGGCTGTTTTCTAGGTTTTACAGCATTTTCAGGGAAAACTAAAATGTGCACGCAGAAATGTGTCCATATAATCCTCTGAGACTTAGAGGTGGATGTTTATATGCATCAACCTCATGGAGACAAGGAAACGGTTCATATAATGTATATATATGCTATATCCAAGTAACTAGAAGTAGGAAAATCACTCAAAAATGCAAACATGCCAGCCAGCCAGTTATATTTACTGATAATATATTGGCATTCCTAATCATGGATCATGATGAAAATGTTACTGAGTGCATGCACACTCTGAACATAAAGAGAATGAGAGGAGCTTATACAGCATTTTACCCAAAGTCTTGCTTTTGTATTCAAACCCTGTATTCAAATTACCACCACCTGCACAATTAGAACAATATTTCTGATTACCCACAACCACAAGCACTAACATGTATCAGGGTTCATTTATTTAACTCTGTTTCTCTCTAATTTAACTCTATAAATGCCTCTCATATTATTCAGCTTTAACCCTGGTAACACAATAGCTTGTACTATCTGCCCATCACCCAGCGCGCGTGTGTGTATGTATACACGTATTCACAAATACACGTCACTCTACTGACAGCTCTGTATTTCCTGCCATTTCTTTCTGTCATAAGTCTAATAGAAAACTCAAGGACCCAATCAGCTCTCCAGCTGGACAGAGTTTTATTATTTATTACACCGCATAAGATTACTGAGAATGTGTGACCCTGATTCAGTTCAGACTGACAGCCAAACACTTCCTCAGTCACACAGTCTCAATGCTGCTATGTATGGCTCTGTTTCTTACTGATGAACCGCAGGCACTACATTACAAACTCTGCTGAAGACACACAGGTCCAAGGTTGTGAGGATGATCTTCTCCCAGTGCGCATAGCAAAGCAGAGCACACACTGTCCTGCAGAGATTAAACAGACATACTCACTTTCATTTCCATAATGAACCATATACAGATATATTCGTTATTATGTGTATTCAGAGATGTGTGTATTCTTTATTTTAAATGGTCTGTTCTAGAGTGACTGCAAGTACAGATTGGAAAGTTATCTAAACACACCTTCAGTAATCCAAGAGCTCAGAGGAAACTGAGTTCCCAAACACTGTACTGTGTAATACAGTAGGTGATAAATATACGATTACACAGTTAAAGTTCTTTCCAAACAGCATATCCAATTGAAGAATCAGTAAAAATGAATGCAATCCTTTACATATTTTGTCTATTGTATCTTTCGACTAAAAGTAGTCCGAATCTTTAAAGCACTTGGTTTAAATCTATCTTTCCAATGACCTGCCTGGCCATGTTCCTTAAATAGAATGTACGAAGAGAAAGCAGAGTCTATTTATACTCAGCCAGTGTCTGTTGTGAGAACATCCACATATACGTGCTCTTAATAAGATCCCAGCTGGGTTTCTCAGCAACACCATACACCGAGCCTGCATACTGTGAGCACTGTGAAAATCAAGAAACTACACACACCTATCTCAGCAATAGAGCAGCTATTTATAGCAGAAACACACACACAAACACACAAATTCAAAAACATATCGCAACTGCAACATCTAGACTATACACAATGATTTGTACCACAGTGGGAATTAGGAATGACTATGCATCATGTTCTCTTTGTTTGTTTCCAAGAGGTGAATGCTTCCATATTGTTCCCTATGGATAACCCAATTTATTTAGAAAAGTCTTAGGGCCTTAATATAAATTGTTGCTTTCATTTTATTTTTTTATTATTAGAAATGTTCCGCAACTACATTGCAGTGTTTCAGCAGGTAAATACTAGTGTGACACTAACACTTCAGTGATCAATGTGAACTATGTAAGAAATTAAATTAAATAGGTGTGCTTCAACAACAGTTGATTATTTTCCGTTAACAGCATGCTCTAAAAAGGCCTCCACTTTTATTGTAGCAATTTGCTAACAGTTACAATATTTATTTATTAATGAACAAAGCACTGTATGTTTTCACTATTTCTGGTTACATTTAGGGTTGCTGAAATCTAGGAAACATTATTTTACATTATATTGTAGTAGCCAGAAACTGTTGTTTCCTCACTTGTTTCTCATTTCTCCCTCTGTCTTGACAGAAATTTCCAAAGATTTTACAGTGACTCAGGACTCAGGACTCCTTCTGTAATTGTCAAATTATAAATTATACACATATACATTAAATATTTTTTAATAAATGCACAAAATGTATAAAAAGTTATGATGCACTTCAATGACTGCATTAATATTAATCTAAAGATAATAAGCAAGTCACTGCACCTAAACTGACGTGTACAGGATGTAGAACTCTCCTCAGCAAGGACAACTAGGTACATTCATACTGTGTTATCACTGAGGTTTAACACGCATATGACCTTCAGAATGCAGATTTTGGACAGAGTCTAACAACTGCCTCCTCACACACAAACAAACACACACAGCCTTGCATGGTTTTGCACACATTATCACCCTGTCTTTTAACTCTCTAAAGCCTCCATGTACAGGAAGATGATGTAGTTTCATAGGTATCTGTCTACTGACAAGGCCAGGAATCGTTCCTACATTAATCTCCAAGGTTCATCATCGTGTGTCACTGTGGTTTTGCGTGCCATATCTTCTTCTCCTTCATTGGGAGATTAGGAATGCGCTGCTTATGCTATAGATCAGGATAAACAGGATGATTTGAGGCAAAGGACAAGGGCACGGTGAAATATTACCATTACTACGATCAGGAGCATGAACATCCCTGAGCCTCACGTTCGTCATTTTATAGCATGCTTTAATTTACCGTTTATACTTCTTCTCTTTTCATGGGATTATGGTGACGGGCTACCTACCCAGACAGCCTGCCAGGAAGTACACTGTTAAAGTGACAAGATGTTGCAGAGCTCATAATGCCAGGTGGCCACATTGAAAGGCCAGTTTTCAGCTCACAGCATGCTAATCAAGGATTATCGTGCGGTCTGCATAGCAGGACATCATTGTGTGTCATTGTGATTTTGCATATCTTCTTCTTCATCCGCACCCAGCGATGTGATGTATGATGTCAAGGAGGTACATTCTCAGTACCTTGAAGGGAAAAGAAAAAAAAGTCAGGCAGCTGTAGTAAGCTGCTATTCATTTTTAAGAGCTGACATTTGAGGGTTGTACTTTAATGGAGTAAAGGAGGCTGTACAGAGCGGTTTAATTGTTTGATTGATTGGTCACACTACCAAGCGTATTTCTGAGCCCTGTCCCTGCCGATCAATGAGTCAGTGAGTGCCTAGCGAAACATATCAGCTTACCAGCAGCAGAATTCAATTAATGTCTGGCTCTCCTGGCCCTGGCTGAGAGTCTATTACACAGCCTTAGTATGAGAACCCCACCTCCCTCAAACCCTTATAGCTACAGAGTGTATGGTTACATCACATTATCACATTCAGCACCAACCTACAAACACACGCACACGCACACACCCACACACACACACATATGCAACATAGTATATTGGCCAGAAATCGAGTTAGTCTCCTAATTTGTCATTTAAACAAATTATCCTGGCCCATGCTGCATCCTGCATCAGCAGTATTGCTGCCCACCCTGGGGGGCAGGGGGGTTGGTAGGAGAGAGAGGAGGAGGAGGAGATGTTCCTAGAAACACAGGAAAGGGTGATGCTTTGGAAGGGTGTGTGTGTCTGTGAAGGAGGGAGGGAGGGAGAAGTCGGGGGGGAGAGAGAGAGAGAGAGAGAGAGTGAGAGTGAGAGAGAGAGAGAGAGAGAGAGAGAGTGAGAGAGAGAGAGAGAGAGTGAGAGTGAGAGAGAGAGAGAGTGAGAGAGAGAGAGACAATAAGTAGTGACTGACAGCATGAGAAAATAAGCAGCGAGGAGATTAACAGAGTTTAGAAAGTTCAAATTTAATGGAAGAGAATCAAAGGCAGACAATAAGAGAGAAATAC
>JAOTRN010000002.1:14549045-14560339 GCA_028566695.1 Bagroides melapterus | reverse complement strand
CACACACTCTCACACACTACTCTTTTTTTAAGAGTCAAATTTTTGAGTCCAATAAATATATTATTTGTTTTCAACCTATCTAGACTGATATTGATAACGTTAGGTAAGTCAAACAGGTTATGATATCTTTCATTTCACATTAATGAACTCCAAACATTCTCTGTTTACCTTGACAGAAAGTGAATACACCACAACAGCACATCTTTCCAGCAGGAGATTACCAGTATGTGATATGTGGAAGGGGCGGGGCTTGAATGGGGTGCCTGTTAATACCAAAACATTCAAAATGCAGCTATTGTCTATGACCGTTCCATATTCATGCAAAATCCATAAATGTTTGGCAGGACTGAAAGGACACAAGAAATAAAAAGACGCAGAGTAAAAATGGGTCTAAATTAACTTCTGTCTTTCAAATAGACAAGTACACTTTTAGCACTAGTGAGATATAAGCCAATACTGATAATATAATGCATATATAGCCAGATATTTAGTTAGTTAGTTAGCTAGTTAGTTAGTTAGTTAGTTAGTTAGTTAGTTAGTTAGTTAGTCAGACAGACAGACAGACAGACAGACAGGACAGACAGGACAGACAGGACAGACATGGTAAAGCTTTATCATTGTGACATTTAGACAGTATAATGTAGACTGTTAGAACAGTACTTGATTATATATTTTGTTGAAATCCTTTTCAAAGCATGTTTCCCTCTTTTTTTTAGACAAAAAAAACAAATTAGACAAATATTTTCAGACATTAAGAGTCTTAATGTCCTCTTGGTTCTGTCTGCATAAAACCCAGGAGCATCCGTCATCAGATATGTGCGCTGTATACGTGCTGTGTTCAAACACACCCTCTCAAAAAAGAATCAGTAAATTACTCAGCCAAAATAGTGACCACAGTTCTCCACCTGTAACATTAGCCTGCCTGATGGGAGAGAAAGAAATGTGTGCTGGCTGAAGCTGAAAAAATTAAAAGTCACGCTAGTGGGATCATACTTGTTTCTTAGAGTTGAGGAGATTATCATCATGTCAAATACGACATTCTACCTAAAGTCTGTGTGAGCTTATTTTAAGGCCAGTCTGCCCTTTGCTTCAGATCAAAGTTTTTTTTTGGCTGCCAGCGGGTTTGAGGGGAGATTGTAAGTGCAGATAGCACAGACGTCACTGAAAGCCCTCAGAGGAACAGCATGAACACAGCCAGGTGGATCACGACGAGGCAGACTGTCTGATGCATACAAATCCCTCTCTATCTGCCAGACGCAGTAAAAAACCCTGCCCAGACCACCAATGATGAGTCTGGAAAATGAGCATTTGGTACCTGAGAATTATCATCTGCCATGTGTTTCATAAAAGGACTCAATGACATAGTCTTTCTTCTCAAAACAGAATTAACCTGGACAACAAAATAAAAATTCTATGCTTTAATAACAGATGGCAAATTCACAGCCGGTGTGTATGTACAGCCTGTGCACTGTGCTTCTGTTGTTTTAAATTTTAGCTATTTTTTTTTATTCCCTCACATCCATCTAATGAAGAAATCTACTGAAATCAGACAATCACACTTTCTATACACTGTTATACCTGGATAAGTGTGTCAATTTGGAAAAAAATATAAACATTTTGAGTTTCCTTTCTTGATATTGAAGTGGTTGCTTTGGGCATATCTGAAAACCTTGCTACTTACAATTTACAAAACAAATATATTTAAGACACGTTAGAATACCAGGTGTGACTCAGTTCTCCACTTCTGGCTCAACCAGAGGGATGTTAATACAACGATTGAGCAGGATCACAGACTTTTTAGCTTGACTATACGCTGCTTTATTTATGTGATCTGGCTTCCCCCATTAACATATTATAATCTACATAAATATCCATGTATTGCCCATCCATCTGTAGTGTGTGGGCTAGCGGCAACCTTTGAATGTGAAAGAATGTGAATAATAAAAAGCATTTATCTGCACAGGCCCTCAAGGTCATCACTCCTCTCACTTTCTGTAATGCTAAGCAGATTAATTCAGCAGCACACTTGACATCGCAGAGCAGTCCATCTCTGTGCTGCCACATCAATCAATAGTGTGTAACCACTTGCAGAGCATAGTTGTTCATATCCATTATCATGTACAGCTGATGCTTTCTGATGTCAAACACATCAATATTTTAAACAGGTCAGTATTCACAGTTGACCAGACAAGACCATATTAGTATTTCATGGCCATTAAATATGTGCTTGCAAAATAGTCAGGCTAATTCTGTCATGATTGTTAATTAGTCAAGAGTTTGGGCTAATGGGGAACTAAATATTCATTAAACATTTATTAAAAGTAGCGACATCAATGCACATGCATAACCCACAGCTGCCATGACCCATCCAGTGTCTCAGTCAATGTCTCAGAGTACATTATTGCAGTCTCCTGATAAGACTAGAGGTACTGCTATAGAAAGACAGGGGGGGTGAAGGTGCACTTAGAGACAGGACTGCTCCTCATTGATTTGGCTGCACTTCAGGCTGCCAGCAAACAGGAGAGTGCCGAGCCCTGCCAGGCAATCTGCTCCTAATTTCCTCTGGGTTATCTCACGTAAGCCAGGCTACCCTGGAACCAGCCTGTGTTTTGAAGACTGGACTGAAAATGTAGCTTTTTTAAGGTAAGAAAGAGCATGCTGCTTTTAAATACACAAGACCATAATGTATTTGTAAAATGTTTGAAATTAATCAAATTTTAGCCTAAAAAATTCCCTTGTGATCATTTAGTTATAGTTAGAGTCGAGGTAAAGCCAGTTGAATACAGACACATTTGTGGTTAAATTGAATAAATGGGTTCAATAGTGTCAATCCTATCTTGGTGAAACATCCAGGCTGACTTGTTACTAGCGTGTATCGGGTCATTTCCAAAATCTTCAACATCAGATATTCACAGTGTACTTTCACTTTGATCAGTGTTAACACAGTGACCAGAAGTGAGTTACTGAACTGTGTAGAAGTTTACACTGTGATAGGAGAAAAATCCATCGTGCCAAACTGCGAGCTGCTCAAACTGGTAGACTGTCTTGTTTTCTTTTCCACCTTCTTTATTACTTTACCAAACTGATCACTAAATGTTTAGGAATTTCTAATTACTTTGCTGTTGTGTTATTTTCTTTACAAAAAAAAAAAAGAAAGAAAAAAAGAAAAAAAGATGCGTATGTTGTAGTATCTTTGCCAGCCTGTCTACCAGCTTGACAAACTCAGCTTGTGTTTTTGGCAGCTTGTAGCTGCTCAGACTAAGATGATTTTTTTTCCACCCACCTCAGTATGAGCTCCTTCAACAGTGCAGCAACTCACTCTGAGCCCTCGGTCACTGTGTTAACACTATGATCAAAGTGAAAGTATACCGTGGACCTTTGAAGCTGAAGATTCTGGAAATGGTCCAACACACCCTGTTATTCAGGAAGGCTGACCTGCTTCTGTGTGTGTCAAGAGTAAAGCAAATAATCGGCACTGCTCAGGAAAGGAAGCGGTCTGAGCTATTCAACCAATTCTAGACAAGTAATTGAAGTAAAACTTCTAAAGAATACAAATTTTACCTTCTAAATTAAAAACTAAAATGTGCAATACAATTTCATTCCCGCAAACATGTATAAAATAGCTTGTTTAATATTATTAACTTCCTAAGGAACCCAGACGTTTCTCTTCTCTCAAAATGTTTGATCAAAAACCTATTACACATTGAATATCAGGAGTGTTAGTGTTACTTCAGTTATCCTTTCATCTCTGCTGCAAGATGACCTTCCCCTTCTAGGTCTCACACTGCCTGATTTTAAGACAAAAAGTATTGGATGAGACTCATTTTTCGTTCAAGTACTGGATCCCAGTTGTTCCCAGCAAAACACACCAAGCTACACCTCTCCAGCTCTATTCATTTTAATGATAGTGCCATAAATAAGTGTGCTACAATAAAATCAAATTCTGACATGCAGTACATCTTAGATTAGTTTCGACTTGGTCACTGAGCAGAGTACAAGTACAAAAATAGCAAAATGCCGAGACATATTATGGGTGGTTGAGTAAAACAATCCAAAGCTCCAGTTTTTGACATAACAGGTATATTTGTCTGCTAACTATTCCTAATATAAATTTATATACAAATCACATTTTCAAGTAGGATCTATCAAATGAAACCACAGGACTGTAGAAATTGACAGTGTTACAACTGACCCCACTCTCCCCTAGTTTCTAAGTCTACCACAGATGTACTGGAACAGGAGATGGAAAATTAAAATTTTTAGACCAGATGGGAACAGTCAAGCATTGCTATGTACAGTGCTGCTGTGCTCATAGAGCAGAACTGCTCCTCATGCAGAGAGTGTTGGTGCTTTGAAGATGGGTAGTAGAGTACAAATCTCCCATTGGCTTTTATACAGTGGTGATGGCCAAGACAATCACCTCAAGCTAGAAGGCACACCGGGGCGACCTAGGGTACAAATGTTGCACCCAAGCTGCTGCTTGCTTGAGTTGTTGCAAAGGCTGCCAATATGCTCGGGGCTCTCACTGTTGTCTTAAACAGGATGACTGATCCCAGACATGCTCCTTGGGTGCTATCCGCCTCGACAAGCTGTTCCAAGTGTGGGACAGAACTCCTACATGGCTTTCCACATGACACATCTGATAGCTTGCATGTCTCAGATCATAGGTTAAAGACCAAAAATAGATTGCTTGCTCTTATAGTGATTCCATGAACATAGCAATTTAGCATAACACTTCATAAACTCAAGCCATGGCAAGGAATAAGGCTAGCCATTCCTTTGGAAGTTGTAACTTCTCTCTTTGTTCATTTGAAGTGATATGACTCATTCAAAAATAAATGTGAATACAATGAAAACAACTGCATGCTGGTTACTGTAACTCATCCCTTCCACGGAAGCTGTGCATGAACAGATGGGCTCCGTGATCAATTACATGTATTCTTTAGAAGCAAAAGAAAATATATGCTTTTTAAAACCTCACCCCACTAAATAAACAATTGTGAGGACGTAACTCACAGAATGCTTCTTCAATCCGAGGCAATCGTCTTTTCTCTGTGTGTTCTAAAGATACCCAACTGAGTCATCCACACTATATTTTTAGGCAGGCAGTACACTAGAGTCAGTTTTAAACTTTACATAAAAACTCTTTATAAAGAGTTGGATAATGAATTGGTCAAAAGAACAACTCAGGTTTGATCCATCACTTTACAGGTACCGGTCAACCCTCAATTTGTAGCTTTCTATGAACGTTATGGCAAGCTATACTTTACAATACTACTATTACTACTAATACTACTACTACTTCTCATTCCAATGTAGGCATTTAATGTTCATTTTGACATTAATGTTGGATTAGTGTCCAAGCTAAGTACTGCTTTATAGAAACACTAGTCCCAAGTAAAGTTGATCTATTTAAAGCATCAGTGGCAGTGAAACACACTAATCAGGCTCAGAATTAACTGAACAACTGAAGGTGACACTGAAAAGTGAGCAGACCTCCACCCATTATTCAATGGCAGCCTGATAAGGCAGAGCGAGTGGTTTATTTATTACGAACACTGAGCTCAGTATACACACTCCCCAGAGGAATTGATAACGTTCAGGCTTGGTAGGGAGTAGGACTAGGAGTGGCTGGGTTGGTTTACAGGGAACTGTCAGAATACATGAAACATACCTAACAACACAAACGAGTGCAGAACAGAATAGTGAACACAAGCAAATGCATACGCTCCTTCTGTATATAGCATGATTATTTATATGACAACTACTGAGTAACATTAAGCATGATGTAACTATTTGCAACTTTCAGACAGAACTTGTTTTTTTTTTCCCTCATCTCAAACTACAGGATGCGTTTTGCAACATTCCACCTCTTTTTGGTGGCACGCAGTCCTGGCTTGCCAAGTGAAATATGTGAGCAGTGCTGAAATGAGTTACCTGATAAGCAGATGAAAGTCATGTAGTCACCCTGACCACCTGTAGCCAGGAAGGGAATCTTCTTCTTAGTCCTCCTCTTCACTTGTACAGCTGCCAACATCCTCTCATTGTGTGGGATAAAGATCTCTTTGTTGATGGCTGCCCTGGCATTCATTGTTATCAAAATAAGATACAAACTACGAAAGATGGTTCTGAGCTCTTCACCCTGTAAAGAAATGAAGACAGATTCAATAACTGCTTTGAGGCCTTTGTTAAGGACTAAGGGAAGTGTACAAATTCTCACACTGCAGATAATACCAAGCAGCTAAGGGCTCAAATTAAAGAGATTATAGGTGTCATTTTTTTCATGAACCCACATGACCGGTTTTTACTAAGTGGAGATTACATATTCAAATATTAGAAAGGAATTCCTGAGAACAGTATCCTCATTCAACAATTCTCCAGTTACAATTCTCCAGGACAATATTTTAGAGAACAACTAACAAAATAGCACTACTCCTTAACCATTACAGTTTTTAGATTTATATATGGATTAGAAGAATTGAAGCTTGTATTCCCTCGAATGATTAGTTACATGATGTTTGTAAAATACACCGTGTTTGACAAGAGAGGACCAGCATGTTTGTGTGACCAAGATAAATGAGTTAAACATTCACCAAGGCAAAGCTTTTTGTCAATCAGTAAGTTTAAATGCAACTAGGTATGGCTCACATCATATCCCTCTACACAGCAGGCATTCCTGGCATCAGGAGGGAGTGAGCCTTTCTGAATGTCATGCAGTGATCTATCACACAGAGATAGAAGAAATGCTCTGCTACCGGGCAAGCTGAGAAAGTCGACATGAAGGTGCATCGCTGTGACTCATGTTTTATTGCCCTGTTTAACTTTTAGATGTCCTATTACTAATTGGCTCCAACTATAGCACTCGCTATGACTGATGCTGGAATAAAGAATAGTGTAGACCAGATCTGAACTTACAACGTGTAGCTGGTCAGCCCAGAATTACTTCACTGGTTATGCGCTCATTGGTCAGTAATGGGAACAGATTCTGATCCATTAATCTCAATTATATATCCTCACAACATGAAACAACATATCTTAAACACACATCTTAAACACACACATTCTGATGTATGGCGGTGTTTTATGTAATTAGTATTAATTAATCATAAAATGCAACATCATTAGATATTATCACAGGGGTACACCATGTAGACAGGCCAAAATAAATTAAAGTTGCCTTGCAAAACAGTGCACTTAGCTGTGCACACAGTTTCTTTCAGAATTACTAAATACTAAATATATTTCTAACTTGAATCTTCACATCTTAAAAAAAAGCAGACTGTACAATACATCTCCAATAAACCTGCAAATACAGGATGATAAGGCAGATAAGACTTGAGATTTACACCATACATTGTGACAGCACTCATTAAAGTAAAAGCCAATGGAATTAATTTCTTCCTAACTGTTTACTCTTGCTTTAAAATCAGGTTGTGATGCTTGCCTGTATTACTGAAGGAATGTCAAAACCACTGACATCCTGATTAGCTCCACACAGTCACAAGCAAGCTGTTGCCTGCAACACTGGCATCTGCTCAATTATGGGCAGGACAAATTCCCATCGCAAAAAAAAAAAAAAAAAAAAAGAACTCCAAGCTGCAGCACCACACTCCAAGAGGAACTTTTCTAATGCCATGAAAGGTCACACAGAGGGTGGCCTCTGTGGGAGCTGGCCAAGATATGGAGCTGAACATCAGGGTTTTCCCAGCAGTGTTATGCTCAGACTGCGTTAAGCTGGACTCTTCCCTCCTCTCTGACTGTGATGGAAGATCCCCTGTCTCTCTCCAAGCTGTTAGCGGACTTCAGGGAGCTGAGCCTCCTTAGGTGTATGACTGAAGCATGACCCCTCGTCTCTGAGGACTTTATGAGTATTACTCTACATAGTGGCTCAGAGACAGCACATGCCTTGCTCACCGATATGTAACGTAAGCAGAGTGGGAAGGAGAGGGTTGGGGAAAAGCAGCTCCCACAGCCCACTATGTTAATAAGAAATGGTTCCAGCCTGCAAACTCTTCTGGGAGGCAACAGGAACATAAAAAACAACAGCTAAAAAACAAGAAGGAGAAAAGGCTGCTTCAGAAGTAGCGCCGGCTCTTTATGCTCACCCAACAGCCCCTTACCACCTTGCTCTACAGCGTATGCTTTTAAAGCCAGGAATAATTTCAGGCTTTTAGAGCCAAGGACAAAAGAGCACTTGGCAACTGAATCAAGTGCTTCAGTGGTGCTGAATGCATGTTTCCACCTTACAAACAAAGAACGTATCAAAGCCTGATGCAGAAATCCAAAATCTGTATCTTTAAGTCATATCATTTTGTGCAGCTTAACAGAACGGTAGTTCGAGAACTCTCTGGTGATATGTGGCAGATCGATGAGCAGACAAAAATACGACAGGCTAGAAAATGAGCTTAAAGCCCAAATCTCACTTTCCTGAAGGTCACCTGCCACTCCTTTTCCCACATGAACACTCTTCACATGCAGAGTAAGTGAGTGACTTCTGAAAGCAAAGGGAGGAAATGGTTGCAAGAAACAAAAGCATCCGCACTATCCAGAGCTTAAGTAGCGTTGGATGTTGAAATTTGTTACTTATTGCTAAACAAGGTCTCTTCATAAATTCCACAAACGTGTCCAATAAACAGGCGAAGGCACAGTGGTTTATCTTTCTCACAAACATCTGATAAAATCCAATCAAAACTCTTTCCAAATGGCAGCTCTGATATCAGAATAGAAGCTTTTAATGACTCACAGACTTAAGCAAAATAGACAAAGTCAAGAAGGCAAAGGACAACACTGAACAGGCTTCTGGAGCTTTTATCCCAGCCAGATGCTTTTGCTGCCAAAGCTGTGTCTTTTCTGCTCACTTGGGACTCCATTTAATCCTCTTTTCTATTCGTCTCCTGAACCTTTCCTTCCTGTCTGACTCTAATAAAAGCTTCTATGTTGTTTTCTTCTTTGGTTCATTTCTCTCATAGAAATGTCCAATGTACTCAAAATGTACTCAATTACAAAAAACATTTGACTTTGTTTGATGATGACAGAATACAGGCTACATTAAAAAAACATGGTAGCACTGATGAATACTGAACTTACACCAACACAGATGGTTTTGTTGTCCCTTATAAATGATAAATGATGCACCCCGTCCATCCTTCTAGCAGCCTGCTGTCGATGGCAATTGATGAATCATCATTACTGTGGAACTCCAGAGAACAGTCTGTTGTTACATGCACCCAAATCGCTGTGTTGCTGATGAACCATCTTACCAAGCAACAGTATGAAAGGCTCCGTCAACTTGACTGTACATGATTAGGTATAGTTAAAGATAATGTAGACATCAATCTTTCCAAAAACTCTCTAAAACAATTTAAAAACATCACAGAATAATAAATTGCATCATGTTTAAATGCCTAAATAACTACTAAGAAAATATCTAGACCTTAACACTGTTTAGTGTCATCAGGAAGCTGTTTCAGAGAAGCAAAGCACACACAATCCCAAACAATCCACACCCACTTCCAGGACACGGAGACACGCTGGGCATGTGGCAGGGCATCCAGGAGATCAGGAACTACAAGACAGCTTCACCTGCCTGTGACATTGACGCCTCCCTCCCAGATGAGCTGAATGACTTCTACGCTCAGTTTGAAGTGCAGAACAAAGTAGTGGCAAGGAAGACCAACCCTCCCCCCAGTGACCACATACTCTATCTATCCATGGCCGAGGTGAAGAAAACTCTATACAAAGCTGCTGAACCAGACAACATTCCTGGCAGGTTGCTCATGGGATGTGCAGAACAACTAGCAGATGTCTTCACTGACATCTTCATCATTTCTGTGAGCAGTGCTGTTGTTCCTACATTCTTCAAGATCGCCACCATTGTCTCCGTGCCAAAGAAGTCCCATCAGTGTCCCATCAAGATGAAGTGCTCCGAGGGGCTCGTCATGAGGCACATCAAGACCAAGCTACCACCTTCACTGGACCCCCTGCAGCTTGCATATCGTCCAAACGTCTCCATGGACGATGCCATTGCTAAGACCCTTCATTTAGCCCTCACCCACCTGGACACTTAAGACACTTAAGTACGAATGCTGTTCATAGACTTCAGTTCAGCATTCAACACAATCATTCCTCAGCACCTGATTGAGAAGTTGAGCCTGCTGTGGTTGAGCACCTCGCTCTGCAACTGGATTCTGGACCTCCTGACTGGGAGACCTCAGTCAGGCCAGATCGGGAACAGCATCTCCAGCACCACCACTTTGAACACTTGAGCCCCTCAGTGCTGCATGTTCAGCCCACTGCTGTTCACTTTGCTGACTCACAACTGTGTAGAAATGCACACGACCGTGGTTAGTCTCAACAGTAGGAAAGACAAGTCAGAATACAGAGAGAAGGTGCAACAACTAACTGCAGTTTAACTGTACACACACAAACTCAACTGTGTGGACTACACCGATCAACACCAATATACACTCATCCAAATATACATCCACGTCTACAGCACCACCTGTATCAAACTGTTTACATGCTGTACTTGCACAATGTTTTTGCTATCTTGCACATGTTACTTTGCACAACTCATTATCTCACCCCATATGATTGCTGCTATCATCTCAAATGTTCTTTACTATACTTTTGCACATGTACTGTGGAATACACAGTATGCTCACTAGTCGGCGCTGCTTTTGTGTATTGTCTCTTGTGTATTGTATTGTTTGTCCGCACTAACTTTTGTCTTGCTGTGTTTTCACTAGGTTGCACAGGTGCACTTTATGTTGCTAGAACTAACTTAGCTATATGTTCTTATGTAGCTCTGTCTTTTTGTCTATGAGAGGTCCTGGAGAAACATTTCAGTGTGTACTGCGTAAGTTATATATGGTTGAAATGACAATAAAATCTTGACTCTTCTTGACTTGAAGAATACAATGTTCCTTCAATCATCTATGAATATGTATGATATGACAATTACCCAGGTCATTCTAGGCTGTTACAAAGCAAGAAATAATACTGGGGAAAGACAGCATCCTATTTATGAATCTAACTTTAAGTTGTGAGAAGGGATACTGTGTTTTTCCGTGTTTTCCGTTCAACATGACAATACCCCTGTGAACAAAGCAATGTCAATAAAGACTTGGTTTGTCATAGAGTCCCCAACAGTGATGAACTGGAATCACCAACATCAGTACCCGATTTCACGAAAGCTCTTGTGGTTGAATGTGCCCAAATTTAGCATAATACCCAACCAGGAGAGTGAAAACAGCAAAGGTGGAACCAAAGGTCCATATACTTTTGGCTATATA
>JAOTRN010000002.1:14508752-14522026 GCA_028566695.1 Bagroides melapterus | reverse complement strand
CACTGTAAGGAGCCAGTCAGAGTTAGAAAATAATCTTCACTAGAGTCAACTAGGTTTCCACAACCAACTGAAAACTCATTTGTTGTCATAATTTATTACTACTTGCTAGTTGACACCTTTTGCTTATTTTGGATATCGCAAAAACCTGTTAAGATGACTCTGGTCTGAGCTGCAGTTCACCTTTAATATCACTGGCTGAAATACACTATATGCTGTACACGTGTGTACAGCTAGGAGTCAGATGGCTCAAAACATCTGACTGTTACTGCTAACAGAGTTCAGCTGGATCAGCTCAAAACAAGATTTTCATGATATAAATAGGTACAGTAACAGCCAGTAGACAGCAGAACCTGCTGGAGCCACTAAGTGAACCAGCATGACAGACATTAAGGACAATCATTTTGCAAGCTAATGTAACTTTGCAACAGGGCACTAAGAGTTGCTCTGTTGTGGGGTGTGTATGTGTGTCTCCAAGCTCTACCAAGTCATGTAAACATCATTGGCAGTGGCCATGCCCTCCATTTGTATTGTCCTCACACAGGAAAAATAGCTGCAAGAAGCACTGACTGTACACCTCAAAATGGTGCCAAAGTGAATTATAGTCATGCTTTCACAAATACCAGCAAATAAATAAATAAATAAATAATACAAATGACATTAGCACTGAATAAAACAGGACATGCAGCTGCACTTCATCTAGCTAGGCCTTCTCTACTAATTAGACCACACACTGACAACACTTAGACATTCCTCAAACAATTCAGCTTCAAAATCTAATTTCATGTTTGATTCATGTTTAAATTTTGTTTCCGTCCCTCCCTGCCACTGACGTGACATGATACTAGTCGTTTAAAGGCTGTTTAAATAGCTTCGTTTTGAAAAAAGTATACTCCTTACTATCTTACACCCTACTGAAGGAAGCCAATGCTGTCATGGAGTCCTCATCACTGGCAGAAATAGTTAATTTCCTCACCACACTCCACTAGATGCAACACTAAATGCCCCTGAAGCGGTGCACGGAGCAAGAACAACACTTCCAGACCTTACACCAAATGCAGGTGGATCAGAAGCTGTTCCTCGGGTTGCCTCAGTGTGAGGGTACGCCAGCCTTCGCAGCCACCGATCCACACCTCCTGTTCTCCAAGACGAGTCATCAGGACGACGTGAAGGCTTTTATATAAAATTAAATTCTTCTGTCAGTTTTGTAGACTCTAATGCACATGATATTAGAGCCAGAGGAATGCGGTCCTTCTCACCCGTAGAGCAGACTGAATTACACTCTCTCGGACTCCTGACCTGGGGCATCGTAGCGATTTCAGCTCATGACCCAGCAACAGGGCAAATTCTTGCACCACTTGGACGCCTAATAATTTGCTAAGAGAGGACTCCTGACAGCTGTAACTATGACCAATTCTATAATGAGACATTTTTAGTTACACTTACCCCAATGCAGAACCACAATTAAAGGGTCCAAATCAGCCCATGTTACAGTAACTGTGCCAGAGACCCTGAATGATGCTCATTTGACATTTACAAACATCTGTGCTGAGGACATGGTAGACTAGTGACACAATCAAATGGAGTTTGGATGTGTTCCAAAGCACATTCTCAAATGGTCCATTAATAATTCCAGCACGGGAGTGAACGTTGAACGCTGGGAATCTGCTACTGCATAACCAACTGATTAAAGGACTAGACATTTCTCTGGAAAATCCATCACAAGGTGTGGGGGACAGGGAGCCACAGGAGCATATGAGAACCCAGGACTGAATGGTTACTGTCTAAAGCACAGCTGCAAGAAGAATCCAGCACTCAGTCAGTCTGTCTGGAGCTTCAGCCAGTTGGAGGCTGTAAACTTCCTGTCCCCATCCAATTTGTAAATCTGGGCAACACGACGAGCATAAGAACAGGAAACTGTCAAATGACTCAATTTTAGGAATACAAAGCTTTAAGAGCACAATTTCCAGACTATGCTGCACAGAATAAAGCAAAGAATGATGAAATTGCAGCCAATTACACAGATGAAATAGAAGCAAGGCAATAGTACAAACACTTACATCTGAAAAGCAATGATGTACATCTCGCCAGCCATTATAAGTTACACGTTACTTAGTCATGTTTAAAGTCTGCCAAGAGCAATTTGCCCTGAATCACGCTGAGGCTAAAAAAAGATTTGTTATGGCACAGGCATACCAATCTTGGAAAAGTACATAAATAACCCAATATTATCTCCATGCTTTATTGATAGCTGCATGAATAAGGACATTTAAAAATAAAAATAAAATCACTACTGTGACCTAAACACACACGGATTTAGGGCAACATCCCCTTAACTGATATTATTCAATGCATTAATTGACATAAGTAAACCTGTACTGATAGGGCAGAAGTAACATTCATTACATATGAGTGTGAGGGAGTGAATATTTACACCAGAGTTCAATTAGTTATTAGATGAACGTGGCAGTGGGGGTGTGGCAAAGCGCAAGTTTGTGAATGAAAGGCGGAGTCTAAGAGAACAAGCGGCAAGCTTCACACCTGTGAGTAATTTCACTAACGATGTGTTTGCTCTCCCAACAGTGAGCGACGGAGGAGATTCAAAGGCAGAGAGTGAGAGCTGAACACACAGTGTTGTGTGTGAGTGTGTGTACGTGGACATTCTGAGCTGAAAAACAAGTGTTCTGTAAAGATCTCGTCTGCCTTCCACTTCCTCAATTCCGCAACGCACCCACATAGGGACGTTTACGATGAGATGATCTGGGGTTCATATTCAGTGATGCTTTTTAAGATGCCATGAACACTAAACACAATTATTATTTCCTGTTCATTTATGGACTTCAATTTAGTTATGGACTGAACAAACATTATTCTATGCAGATGTATTTCGTTAACAATTAAGTGTTCATTAACATTTAAGCTAAAGCTTTTTGAACAGAAGTATTAATGTTAATTAAGGGACAATGTATAGCATTATACTAATAGTTTTGTACCTCAACAAATACATACTTGAATACAAAACCAACTAGAGGACCTAGGCAATGTAGTGCAAGTCAGCTGGAAGTTACCAATCGACAGGATTTAGTACTTGACCTTCTACCACAAGTTCAGCAGCTCTAGTGCACTTACGTAGATGGATAATGATAGCGATGACATTTAACCTCTGACTGTTAGTGAGGGCCAAATGCACTACATATGGGTAGTGTAAAATAGACCAAAAGCCTGTTACCACTGACAAGCAGACATTCTTTGCAAAAGAGACTTTGGATCATCTTTAAACAGCTGTACTACTAATGTAGGCCCAAACTTCTAAAGTAATGCAACACTAGAGGCCCATGACAGCCTGAAAAAAGAACAGGGTTCTAAAGCAGAAGGAATAGCTGATTAGAGTCCACATAACCATTTTCTACCGCTGAATACAGAAAAACACTAGAAGATTCACGTACTGAATGTTTTGCAGATGTCCGACACAGCCTTGAAGACACGGTCTGAGAAGTTCACTTTGACCTTCATATGCTTCATGTTGGGCAGCTGCAGGCGCAGGAGCTTGTGCTGGGGCGTGAAGAGTAGCCTGGCGTCAGCCTGGATGCCATACTTATCCAGCGTCCAGTGCGTCTTCAGCAGCCATGTCTTCTTCTTTTCCCACCAGAGTGCATGGTCTGACCAGTCCTTCTTGACATCTACACAGAAATACACACAAAATATGATAAGTGATAAAAGATGAATTCACTGAAATTATTAAAAAAATAAATAAATAAAAAAAAATTGTCTATAAATATTCATAAAATAGCATCTCAATATCTATGAGAAAGATCAGCCATGATTACATGGAGCCTAATAGTCTATCATTAATTGGATCAATAGCTCTGCTGGATTTAACAGAAGGAATAAAGAAGAATAAATATCTTAATAAAATAAACACATAAAATGTATTGTGTTGGGGATTGATGAAGCAGAAGCAAATTTTCCACAGTCCAAAATTTAAAATAAATAAATAAATACACATGGTACTTTTATCCATTTATATATATTGTTTTTCACGGAACATCTGGAAAACAAGTTTCCTCCTTAATGCACACTAAATAAAATTTCCATAAATTAATCAATTTAATCATCAAGAAAAACAGAAGAACAAACCATTGAATCTCAGCTGAATTCTTTGTTTAATTTATACCCTTCTTTATGACACACTGGGTGCAAAGAATGTGTCCTTTAGTGAAACATTTTTTTTTTAAATTAAATAATTAATAATAATTAAATAATTTAAATAATTAAAGCTGAGACGTGGTGCTGAATAGACATCAAACTTGCTGTATGTTCTATAAGCACATGTGAAGAATATTTCTTTGAAGAGGTCTGACCTGATGACCACTCAGTTAACAAGCTGAACCGATATTAGCCTCTATTCACTCTTGCGGTTATGTGAATATACTACAACAAAATGATGCTCCATTTTGCTCTGGCTACATACAACTTATACACAGATTTAATCCTGAGTTTAGGTTAAACAGCTCTGAATTTATCCAGCGTAGTGAAAATCAGAATGTAAAAACAGCTAGTGTGGTGAGAAAAGGTCAGCGGGTAAGTGGCAGTGATATATGAGCCAACCAACAGGCCATTAGGATAGCACAAAGATCCCTGGTTTTAATGACAGGGGTGTGACACTGCATTTGGTAGGGATTACTCTGTGCCTCCAGGGAACTCTCATCAAACATGACATCACCATAGGTGCCTAAACAGGGGACGGTATTTATGTGACAATGTTGAGCTTAGACTGAGTGCCAATCATGTACAATCCACGGGGGGGAGGGAAATAAAAGCGTCTGGGGTGAGGTAAATATTTGAATGGAAAAGAACTGCTGTTCGCGTGACACAACGAGGAGATCAGGTTAAAGCTTTCTCTTTGTTCCATGGGCTGTAAGCATCTCAACCTGATTTTCTCCCACAGCTGTAGGCTAACAATAGAGGACCTGGGGTGCATATGCACATGTAGGCATGTGTATAGCATATAGAATCGTAATGACCCTCTGAATATAAGGGTAAACCTGAAACAACAACATGTTTAAAAAGATCTTTGCAGGCAAAGGTTATGTGTTCTGCAGATCTTCTGGACCATGACAGTTCCTTTAAGAAACTGATCCGCTTCCTCCACACTGCTAAAGAAGTGAGTCACAAGTAGACAGCGGTTGTATAATAACTACAAAAATCATTGTTAATAACTATTACAGATTCTCTTGCATTAATAAAAATGTACAGGCCAATTCCAGCCAGACAATGCAGTACACATCCGGAAAAGCGGATGTTCTTGCTCTAGCGGTGATGTCACTCAGGCATGTTTCCAGGAGAGCACAGGGACTAGCACTTCCCTCAGCAGTGTCCAGTTTCCTCACTGCCTCTCCAAGGTTGCCTCTCCTCTCTCTCTCTCGCTCACTACTTCCCAATCCTCCACTCTACCACACTAGTGACTCCAAACACACTGACTCAGAGTTTCTTCTTCATGATGTTGGCTTTCCATCCTTCCAAATTGGGGCTCCCTAAACCACAATGTTTCCATTTAAACTACAGCCTCTTATTCTCTAGGCAGCCTGTGGCAGAAACTGCTAGCGTTATAAATCTCATACCATTTATACCTTAAACCACAGTTCAGAAAATAACAAGTAATGGTCAATCAAAAATAACCTATGCAGCACACTGAGGTGAAAAAAAAAAAAACCGGGTACAGAGAAAATTATATAATCACTAGGCAGTGTGTGTGTGTGTGTGTATGTGTGTGTGTGTGTGTTTGGATGCTCTCATGCTCTTCATGATTCCCAACCACCAGTTCTTAAATGCTTTGAATACATGTCTCCAGTCTTCATTAGCCAATTCAGATAAATGCAATAGAAATAAACACTCTAGAGAAGAAGTAAAGCATTACACACTATCCATCATCTCGGTTTAAAATCATTGCCCTCTGTACCACCACTCAGCTACGTCAATCAGCAGTTTGATGCCGAGCAACAGTGTTTTGAGAAAAAAACTAATCTGCACAACAGATTTTTTTCAACTAACCTGACCCATCAACAAGATTCTGGCTCCCTGAACATAGTGGAAAAAAATCTGCTTTTGATTTTTGTCTGTTTGTCAAATGGAGAGAGGGCGTGCAGTCTGGTAGCTAAGCTGTATGTGATTTCCCTGTTGTGTGAAAGGAAAGTCTGCTGGGGGGGTTGGTACTTTATGACTGGAGAATGCTTACTTTCATAGAGCTAAAACTGCAAAAGACAACACTGCATTTATATAAAATGAGGAGTTCTACTTAAAGGATACAATAACTCAAATAAAAAAAAACCAAAAACGTTATTTACTGAAACACTGTCAGCATGAATCAGAGCATTCAAATGATGTAATAAGTACAAATTCAAGTTATAAGCTTCCTGCAGTACAATGATAATGGAGTTCAGTTCAACGGGAACAGTCATGATAATCACTGCTGCACTGATAGAATAAACTCTGTCTGGGTGGAGCTGAGTGGAAAAAATATCTACCATATATCTACCAAAGAACTACCACATATTCTCTTAAACTGAGCATGTGGCAAAGTTAAACCTTTTATAAAATTTTAGTTCCAGAGCAAGAGTTGCACTTGTTAGTGACACTCAGCTGTACATGAACACACAAAACAAACCTTTCCATACATTAAGCCCTTGTCCTCTTCTCTCTTTCTACCCATATCTTAACAGAATGGGGGTTTAACAGCCATCTATCACACAGCCTGTGTAAAGGCTAGTAATTCAATCTGCTGCTGGCCAATGGTTTTCTCCTGGCTAAAAATATAGGCTGCCAGGGGATGATGTAATGTAGCTAAACGAAAGCAGGGCTAAGTAATTGGGTGCACTGAATGCAGAGCAGGAGACTCTGGAGCTGCAGAGTGAATGAGCTTTTATGATTTCGGTAAGCATGCGGGTGAACTGGTCTACAGGCAGAACAACGTCCGTCTCATCCTCTGTTTTAGTACAAATGAGTCAATCCATAAACATGACCAGCAACTCTCAAGCTTTTCATTTACATCCTTATTTGTGTGCCTAATAATTCATGTTAAAGTCAAGCAGGCTGTCTCAAGCTGCTTAATTATTGACACAAGAAGCAATCGTTTCATTCTGTGTCACAATTTGTTTTGTAATACGAAGCAACCATGCAAACCTTTTTTTAAAAAAAATAGCTATTCTAATAGCTTTAAAATGCTTGTTTGATTAAAAAGAATTTAAGAAGGTAAAATGAATAAAGTGTGCCAAAATATTACTTGTCTACACATTGACACAATAACCTGAGTGACATTTTCCTTGAACACTTGGAGCGAGAAAAAGAGAAGTGTCATTTATAGTATGGACAAGGAAAAGCTGGGCTGCCTATATGCCTCCTGTACACCAGTGTCTCTTCACTGCCTTGTCTTTATAAAGGCTGTGCTTTGAGGAAGAGAATAAATCAAAACCTAAAAGCCACCGAGCTGAGAATTACTAATGCTAATGGCATCCTAAAAGAGACGTTCGTTCAATGTTTATAAAAGGACCAACTGAAAAAAAAGAAAAGAAAAAAGATTTCTTTAAAAAAAAGCATATACAATTATCGATTGAGGAATTGACAGGAAGCACCGTTGATGCACTTAGGTTCTGATGACTTCCCAAATGCATGCTGGGCTGCCTGGAACAGGTATGATATTGAACTACTTATTTAACCAGATCAATAAAGAACGTGACAAGCAGGGACAGATATCAGGATGAAGTACACAGATGAGAAGCAGCACTGACATTGCAAAGCCCAATGATTGGATCATGTGTTGCTGTGCTTTTCTATCAATCATTAATCTTCTCTTACAGATTTAAGCCTAATGCATTCAAGTTCATCAGTCTGACACACAGAAACACAATACACAAATCCCAGGGGAAGGTTAAAGGTTGGGACAATCTGCTGATGCTAGTCACTAGTAGCTGGGTTCCTTGAGAAAAAGTTACAGCTGAACATTTTGTCAGAGAAAAACAAGAACAGCTGAACAACTTTATTGCTTCATAGCTAAGTTTTTGCATATTCAGATGACCAGAGCCCACTCAATGCACTGTGCCACAAAGAAAGTCCTGTGCTTGAGCATAAAAGCAAGCTTTCAGTGTTTCACTCATCTCTCAACTCTACCAAGCATCTTTAGGATGATGTAGGAAGAGCCGTTTACGGCAAGACCGCAATAATTTCCATATGGACCAGCATTCCTACAAAATCCATCCAAGGTTCATGCTGTTCTTAATAAACTGGCAAGATAGTATAGTACACAATTCTCACTAAAATCACATATACACTATACAGACATTTGTGTTTGAGGAATATGAGATGAAGGATCAGAATTTCAGATTTAATTTCCTGATATTTACATTTTGATGTTTTAAAAATCTTAGAACATGGCACCTTCTGCTTGTAAATGCTTGACCCCACCCATTTTCCTGAAAAAGAAAGTAACCACCAGCATAATAACAACAACGTCAGCCAAAAGAAACAACAGCAGTTGCTGACAAATGTGAAAACTGTGAAGAAAAATCCAAAACCTCTACCAAAGTGACGGAAAGCACAGAGAAGGTAGTGTCATGGCTTGGGTTTGCATGGCTGCTTCTACAACAGTATAACTAATCTTTATTGATCATACTGCAGAAGAATGAGCTGAGAAATATCCAAGAACATTCCGTCTGCCAACTCACTGTGAAATTCATCCAAACTAATGTAATCTAAAATCATCAGTAAAAGAGAACCCAAAACACACTGTCAAAACAACAAAGGACTTCATCAGGGGAAAAGAAGTGGAAGGTTTTAAAGTGGCCAAGTCAATCTGCAGACCTTAAACTAACTGAGCATGCACCACCTGAAGAGAAAAGTACAGGGAGAAAAGCCTAAAAACAAACAAGTGAAAGAAGCTGCAGTACAAGACTAGAAAAGCATCACAAAAATAGAGACCAACAGTTTGGTGATGTCATTGGGTTGCTGTCTTGATGCAGTTATTGCAATCAAAGGATATGTTACCAAATTTTTGTTATTCATTTTTATATAGACTTTCTGTTCCTATTCTTTTGCTCATCTGAAAAAAAAAAATAAAATAAAATGGGGTCTGTCACCAAAGGTGCCGGTTCCGATGCCCTCAAGGAGTCAGGTGTACACGTACTTTCGCCCATACAGTGTGTAATCCAGTCAATCACAGCAGTTATACAAAGCCAGCAAACCACTAACTGACCTTTGAGTTGTGGGGGGTTGAGGGACAAGTGCCACCATGATGATTCCCAGTGATCCAAACACATTCCGAACACAAACACCCAAATCTAACTAATGACATTTTAAGTGGCTGCAAAAACAATGGACAAGAGTCACTGCTGCATTCCAGTCAAGTCAGATTTCTGGCTCATGGCTACATAAATCTACAGAAGAAAAGAGCTCTCATTAAAGATTCCCCAGGCCAAAACATCAGCAGACACTCCAAAGCTAAAGTTTCATCCTCTCCATATAAGCTGTTGCTGAGTGCCTAATTAGGGAGAACAAAAATACTATAAAATGTCTACGGTAAATTTTGTCCTTTGTTGTTAGTGCACCACCATTTGACAATCTATTACACAACATTAAATTTTCATGAACCAACAAAAGCCATGCTGGTCTTGAGAATATATAAAAGCCTTTTAAAAAAATGTTGGTCTAAAATTCATAACACAATTACCGGACAATGGAAACTCAGCCTGAAAATTCATACACTCTCAAGGACATGTCAAGGACCAGTAGGGTGTCATGGTCATCTAGAGGGCACCCTTAATCAATAATGGCCCCCTCGGATCTTGTTTTGAGACACTCAAATCTCCCTGAGGACACATACAATGATCCCCTTAACCTGATCGGGGGAATAGTGTCTGAACACAAAGTGGTGAGAAAAACACAGCCTCCGGTTAAGCAGGCCAAATGTTCCCGCAGTGATTTACCACAGGCCTAACAAGGATATGCTCTAGCCTGGAGATTAGCAATGGAGCCAGGTAGATCCAGAAAGATCTCGGGGGACTGGCCAACCCAAAGCTATGAAAAAAAGACCACACCAGAGTATCCTGTTACAAAAATATACACACCTATATAGAATCAACATCCAGCGTCATGCAGCGTAGTGTGCAATAGGTAATTCACTAACCTTAGAGATGAACAGTTACACACATTTGTATTACAGTCTCACCATAGAGCAGCACTCTCTTTTTCAGTTTTATACAATTATATGCTACAGCTAAAGACTTTTAATCGCATTACGTGGGACATCATGGATATAAATCAATGCCCGAGGAAGCTTTGAGCCCTCAAAGATCTCAAAAACAAAACAGCTGGGAAGCATCATCCAACCAGCCAATGATTTGCCTGACATCATCCAGCTTCTACATCAAGAGCTCAGTGAGGAGGGGAAAGTGGGGGTGGAGACATCCAAGAGGAAGTCCAGCCAAATGTTATGTTTGCCCAGATGGGTTCTCTGATAGGCTGTGTGTTATTTGAAAGTTTTAATTGGTGAACTGTGCCACACCTGCCCTTCATTCTTTAGAATATGGCATGATAATATATTTTTACAGCTGGTTGGTAGAAGAGAAGCACGTTTACTGGACAGGTGGAATGAAGGCACTAAATCAAAAACATTTTAGGAATGTAATGCTCTTCAATATATTTGACTTCCCAGGCCAAAACATCTGCAAAAACTCCAAAGCTTCATCCTCTCTATAGGCGAGTGTTCCTCCCATATGTTTACTTCTATACACAAAACTCGACTGTTGCAGATTGCTTATAATTTTCAGCAACATCTATAATACATCTTAACATTAGGTTTTAAATTTTATTTTTTCAAGAAAATGAAGGGTTCAGCCTGAGTGAAGGAGCTTTTATACTTAAAAAAAAAAAAAAAAAAAATCACAAAATCACAACAGGATTTGATCAGAGCAACAGGAAAGATCTGCACTGGGAAGGGCCCCTACTTACCGTAACTACTTCCTGTATACCAGATTAGAGTGTCCTAAAGAAGCTGCCATATAAATGACCTTATAGAACCAAAGCAACCACAGCTCAGTAATAACAGATGTGCACAGTCATAGTGCAAATTAAAATAACAAATCATTACAGAATAAAGATAGATATGATTTGTCGTTCTGATAAAACACATTCTGCCATAAATAAAGCATGTAATATCCACAGTCTACTCCATTTCTGGTCATCTGTTTAGACTACTGATAACTGATATGAAGTTTACATGTTCAAAAATCCAAACAGATAGCGATAATGTAAAACATAAAACAATTTCATCTTGGTAAAATACATTTTCCAAAGCTTTGCAGAGAAAATGTCTCATATCCCAGGTTTTCCCCATGACCTTGCTATCAATACATGTAACTGTAACTTAATCCTAAAACCGAAAGTATTTCTGGGAAAGCTTGCAGGCTCCCAAAAGGCTGAAACATGGATGTGAAGTTTTAAAAAAAAACTACACAGGAACTGCTGCTTCCTGTGTAAAACAGCGTCCGTTTCCTTGAAACCCCCTACTCCATTCTATCAACAATGGGTGATCTTCCCCATGATTCAATGCTATAGTTACCAGAAAAATCCAAATGGAGTCTCAGCTAGTCAGTAGTTTAAAATTTTCTCTACTTAAATCTTTTATTTCATGCTTAACTATTTTCCTTGGCTAGATCACGTTTACTCATAACACTGAGGAATATTTCTAGTCTGTTCTGTAAGAGTAATAATTGCACAACATCTGGAAAAATACCATTCAGGCCTAAAAATGGAGTAATGCGCCGCATGCCAGAAACTGAAGAGAAGCTAGGAGCAGAAGCAAGCAGCAGAAAATACTGTGATGACGGCAGTGTCCAGGGAAAATGCCAAACCCTGGAAGTCATTTCCTGTTCAACAGAAGACTTTTATGGAATTCTAGTAGAGCATTTCACGTCACATGCTGGGGGCTCAACACACATAATCCACTCCTCTCAATCCCCTTTCCCTTTAGCTCTCTGGCTGGAAACAGAAACAGAGCGCCAACACATCAACTTAGCCCAAAATTGTGCGTTTTAATACATTACTGACGAAAGCTTGGCAAATATTTAGAACAAATGGCTGCTGACTCAATGGCAAATACTTTAAGAAAAAAAAACTTTCATAGTCAAAACCACCTTAATAGTCTCAGATTTCTCTTTCAAATTCCAAAAAAGTTTGCTTTTCTCATCTCCTTGAATTATTATACAATCTCACACTACGTTATTTCGCTTTCCTAAGGTGAAGGCGGCATCTCTTCAGTGATATTCTCGTGCTTTGACGATATTTCATTCAGTCATTAGGATTCCTGAGATTTCATTTCTATCGTGATCAGTGAGGCAAAGAAAAGCTTCAAAGGAAGAGACACGCAAGCCATACCATGCATGCTAAACATAAGACTGGAAGAAGTGTGAGAATCGACAACACCGATACTCAAACTGCACTGCATCTGTGATCCTGATCATCAAATCTTAAATAACGCTCTTCTAAAAAGATCTGGTGGAAATGACCACTAAAATCGATGAAGCACTTTCCTGGCATTAACGTTTAATCCATTAAGGCTGTCGGAAGATTTGCTGAGTGAACTAGTATAGCATGCAAAAGAACAGATGAAAGATGTTACAGTAATTTATTTCACATGTGGAAACATACATCTCTCCCTCAAACTACACACACTGCAAGTCATAAATCATCAATGTATACATCAAAACCTTTATAGTTTGAATTGAATCCAAGTGTCCACTGGGTAACTAGAAATAAAAACCAGGAGTCCAGGAAATTCATCTGCCTGACTCAGGTACCCAGGCTAGCAATATCCACTCCTGTTAAAAACTATTTTAATGTACATTAAAAAATACAAACAGTGTTGTGTGAATCAAATACTGTAGCGAATACTGCAACCTATACAATGTCAACTTGAGCATGTCAGTGGAACCCAAAAAAACCTGACAAGGTGGACAAAGCTTTCAAAATAATCTCATAAGAACCCGAGATTGCAACAATGTCATGGTGGCGGTGGGGGAGCGAGATTAAAACAAGGTCAGTACTAGAAAGGAAAGAACAGAACAAGAGCTTCCCATTACTATATGGCTCTTTTTAAGTCTTAAGAGCCATATTAGGTCAATGAACCCTCTTACACATCACAATACTGTCCTTACAGAGAGAGTCTTCATGGCCTCACAGGCACTGCAGGGAATCTATAATGGGGATGCTTTCTATTTCAATTTGTCACC
>JAOTRN010000002.1:14472168-14500254 GCA_028566695.1 Bagroides melapterus | reverse complement strand
AAACAAAAAGAAAATAAATCAACATACTGCAGCCCTTGCCATAGAGGGGTAAAGTATGACCTTTGGAGATTTCAAACACAATGCAGACACAAAACAAAGCAGATGCTGGCTGTTAAATGTTGGTACCATTAAACTTTTATTGATAATCCATCTGGTTATTCTCTCCCCATTGCATATCTAATATCTCAAAAGTGCTTAAAAGACACAAGACTAAAAGCTTAAACATGAACTATCTACTTCTATCAGTAGGAATTTTATAGCTAAAAGATTTGGCCTCTCATTGGAACATCACAATTTTCAAGGACTATTACTATAATTCCACAATTGATAACTAAATATATATAAAATATATAATCTCTGTTTATTACTATGGGCCTAAATGTAAAAGGTGCCTGAATACCACACCACCATGAGGCAAAGAAACATTGGAAAGTAATGCCTCTGAATCCAGTCATCTTGGCCTAATTACTTGTGTACTTACATAAAACAGAACACCCAATCAGCTTATCTGATTTCATTCCACTGTATTTGGTGGATGAAATCAGGTTGAAATAATAAGTAATGGGAAGATTTCATTGAAGCTACACAGTAGTTCTAATACTCCAAAGTAACAATGCACCAGCACACACACATGCAGCAGTTTAATGTATCAACACATGGCCTGACTCAGGTAGGACCGTAAAATGTTAAGTTTGGCTACAAAATCAATGCAGCAGCAATTTCATCCTCAAACTCCATGCAAAGTTGAATCAGTCATATTAGTGGCTTAAGAAAATGCACTGTTGACTTTGAATCCTAACAGCACCATCTGGTAGTAAAATCCATTGAATATGACAATTGTGTCTTATTATTTAACTCCTGTATAAAAATGACATTCATTTTTGTTAATGCTTCACTCTTCTCCAGTTTGAGAATCCAAACATTGTCTGTTAGTCATTAAAGAGGTCCAGTATTCTCCAGGAATATGAAGTAAAAATAAACATCTAAATCTTGAAATACTTTCCCCAAAAATTAGACCGCTATGCAAGATCCTCATATATTACTATATAAATAAATAAAATGTTGCATTGGCTATTTACTTGGTTAGTGTCTCCATGTGGATATTTTTAACATTGTGCAAATGAAGATTAAACAGCCTAAAGAAATAGACGTTAAAAGGACGGATGGGTCCATGCTCGTGTGCCCTTAATTAATGTCTGGTTTGTCTGCAGTTCCATAAACCATGTGGTCTGGTCCAGGGTTGGTGAAGCAAGCAAGCGTGCGCACACACGCACACTCACACGTGTTCACGGACACACACGTTCACCCAGACACACACACAAAGTACATAAAGTTCTCAACAGAACCCAAAATAAAGCCTTACAAAACATTCCTAGGACTAGAGATATACTCAATGTATCAAAGAGTTTGCCCAGTAAGAGTCGATGGTTACTGGGTTAACGGGAAAGGTTGCTGCAAAAGCAACAGGAAAATGGTAATCAGTCTTTGTATGACAAAGAAGCATTTTTATGAGTCAAAATGAGGGAGTGTGGGGGGCAGGGAGTGTGCTTGAGTGTTTTCTTATCACTACAGGAGAAGATGGATCTATCTGTGTGGGGACTGGACTTGTGTGGTCATATCTCTGGGTCACTCAGGGTCAGGGTCAGGATTGTCTTGGCATGTCTCAGATGAGCTCTGTGATTTGTATATGAAGGTCAGCAGGAACAGGGCCACATCATGTGAGTTCCAGTAGGCTGTGTGAGAGGTGACTGCTGACCAGTATCGGCTCTCAACCAAGCCTTCCCGCAGCTCAAAGTCAATGCGGTGCTCCATCTCCACTACATTAACAGAAACAATATTCTCACAAAGCCTATCCAAAAGTAACATACAGACAGCTTAAAATAATTATAAATGACGTGCAATTATAATCGATGTATGCAAACCTGCAGTATCAATGATGGTGGAGGTGGACTGGGCCATGGTAGACAGGCCATATGCCGACTGGCTCTTCTCTTCACCCTCCAATGCTACAGAATCCACTCCTGATGGTTGACTACTGGAACGTGAGAAACGGGAGAACAACATTCCTCCAATACCTTTTCCAATGCTGGCAGCACCTGAACACATAACAGTGCAGAAGTCTGTACACAAGCTACACACATCTGTACTACCCACGTTCAATAATCTTCCACGAAATGGCTTGGTACAGTAAAATAGAGAAACATATCCATGCTCCCACATATCAGTGTTTCCAATGCCAAGTGCTGTACCTTTGTGAATTTGATTACCCTACTTTATCAGTTATCATGGCTATTAAGTATTAGCAAAAGAGGAATTGTCATATAAACAACCTTCTCCTGTATGTCAGTAACACAAAGAAGCTGACAACGGACTTCAGCACTTAGACGCCTAGCACGCATTAAACTGCCATCTAAAGTGCAATGGAACTTTTACACCTGCATACTCAAGAGCATCCTGATGGGAAGCATTACAGCCTGGTTTGGGATCAGTAAAAAGCAGGATAGGTGGGTTCTCTAGATGGGGTGTGATCAGCAAAATGTGGTTAATTTAAATTCAACTGTTTATTCTATTTTCATGTCACAGACACAAAAAGCATTTCACTGCACATCATACTGTGTATGTGTCATACTGTAAACAGGAACCTATGGGTGGACCAGGAAATTGATCAGAGGTTGCATATAGGAGGCATATAATGCAACATACAATATTTTATTATTTTCACAGGTACTGCTATACAATAGGAATATATACTGTTATATAATAGAAAGAGATTCCTGGCCTAGTCCACTCTATGGTGTTAGTACCTGCTGGAAAGTTCAATATTAACCACAAGGTGGCAGTAAAATCTCCAAATAATCTTCATGGACACCAGGCACGGTCATTGCAATAAATTAGTAATGACATTTTAAAGTCTTATTAAACAAATAAGTGTAAATGGATTAACACACATATGTAAAATATCTAAATACGACTCATCATACCACTTTATGTGTCTGGTATCAGTTCCTTTGTACAATCTGGCCATATGAAAAGAGGACAAGTAGAGGTCATGTATACACTGTAATTGAGTAACCTGTTTTATACTGTTAATGCCCTGTATATTCATATTTTGTTGTTTCCAAAAATGCCTGGGCTCCTTGTCAAGTAGCTGTGGTTTGGGCTCCACTATGATGTGGCCTTTTGACCACATGGCAATATCTAATTATATAGGATACAAATTATGTTTGAGGTGTGATGTACCCAGTATGCTGGCCTTGCCCAGTGTGGTGATGGAATCTCCATAGAGTCGTCGAGACATTACAGGTGATGTACTGGGGCTGGGGAGACTCTCTGTGTCTGAAGCGGGATCCTTCACTGGGTTCAGGAAAACGGGTTTCATTTCATCATATGGCGTTGGATTGGAGGTGTTGCACCTACAGGCACAGTTTACAAATAGCTGAATCACTGAGTCAGTGTGTCATGTCATGCTGTTGAATATAATAATTTTTTTTTTTGAACATTTAAAAATATAATTAGATAATGAGTAATTTGAAATGACAATGTATCATTACTAAAATAAATGATCCTGTATAAACATGTCATGTTAAAAGTTATTGTTTTATTATGTTAATTATTGATAACAAACAGCTATATGCTAAATAAACCCAATTTATGGACATTAGATTCAGCAGATTGACAGCACTTACCAATGTATTTGGACAGGTGCAATATTGTTGTAGTGTTTCAACACAAGAGGCTCCAGTCGATAGGCCTGTTTATATATATATACGGAGATAATGTTTTTATTATTAAAGTGCTCAAGTACTCTAAAGAGTGCAATAATTAGTTAATCCTGCAGATTCTCTTACCACTGGGTCTGTGGGGTGGAAAATATTGAAAAGGCGCTGGCAGATGGATTTCGGCATGATGTGGTCCTGGTATCCACTGTTCCCTGGTCGAATGCCACGCAACGCCAAGAACACAGCTAGGGGAGAGCCCATGCAGAAGTAGTTCTCTACCTATAAGACCAGACTTCGTGATTCTATATGCTATACTGTGAACATCTTTAAAGTGTGGTTTCTAGACCAAAATACAGGCTAAAATTTGTACTACTAGTTAATAACATTAAAAAATTAATAACATGTTAGCAGACGACCATGATCCACCAGACTGGTTTCATGGCTGCGGTATCTGTGGCTGAGCGTCAGTAGCAGCCACCTACCTTATATTCACTATCACAGATGCACATTGTAGATTAATAGTTACTGACTAATCTGCTGTGACGTCAAAGCAGCTCCTTGTATCCCAGTCACAAAATCCCAAAGTGTGTAACGTCACAAACGTGAATGTTCACCTGCTCACTGTCAGCTCATTTCTTGCATGTGGCATGCACGCAAACACCTTAGATATTTGTTCTATGTAAATAAAGATTTATTCCATAATATACCTTAAACATCAATTCAGGAGCAGCTGGAGGTTTAGTAGCCTCCAGACCCTGAAGCTGTTCCTCTAGTTCCTGCAACCTGACACAAAAAGAAAACACATTTAAAAATAAATAAATAAATAAAAAATTATCGCAATAAATTTGCAGATAAATATGCAAGGAAACAGGGACTGTCCTGTAATGAAGAAAAGTAGTCAGTACCTTTGTTTGGCATGTTGCACCTGCTCCAACAGATGGCGCTCTTTGTAGCTCATCCAACGCAACTCCTCTTCATCTGGCTCCTGAAGCTCCTGAAGGCGAAAACGCACTGGGTCCCAGCCAGTCATGATGTCGTATGCAATCACACAGCCTAGAGAGTGGGAAACGATGGACACTTTGCCCCCCTTCTGTTCAAACTCTGGGTTCCGAGAGCAGAAGAGCGAGTACAGTCGGTTGAGTTCCTGGGTCAAGCCTTTAGTAATCTACACATTTTGTAAGGAAATCAGTTAAAATGCACTTCAGTACTAATAACCAGTTTATTTGAACACCAACAATTACATGTATTTTTAGGGAGTGGGAGTATAATTTTACCTCATCTCTGTAGAGAGGGCTGGTGTAATACATGATGTCCATGGCACTACTGTTCAGTAAGTCTCTCAGCCCCCGCACTTTATCTAGCGTGATGGAGTCGACTGTGTCTACAGGAACAGCAGTGTTTACGTTTAGAATTCAATTACAATATCCATTGTTATTGCTTGTGCTTTTTCTGAACTCAGTGTAGCATAATAAAGGCAGAGCAAGAACAACTGTTTACAGACTGTCATGTGTATACATATGTGGGCTTGTGTACTCGGGTATTAGAGCTAGACAGGTGGGTATAGCTCTTGTGTGTGACAGCAGCAAGGACAGGCTGCCTGTGCAGTAGAAGCCCAGTACCTCCATCCAGGGTCAGTTTGGAGCGCCACTCTACTGGCAAAAACTCCACATGCTCCTCAATGTGCTCGGAAAAGTGTTTCTCTTCCATTTTCCGCACCGCCTCTCGCAGCCTAAACATATGAAAGAACACACCTTCAGACTATTCACAGTAATAATGAAAATGTTGCTTTTTTTTGTTTTTGGAATATTGGTAAATACTGAAACAATCATCTCATATTATACGGTTATAGCTTCTGATAAATATCAATCTCATCTTGGGTGTGTATGAATCAACAGAGAGTGATGGTGAGAAAAGCTGACAGTGAAAGGGCAACAGTAGAGTGCCAACAGGCATTTGATCATTTTTTTGAAGCATAAACCCCAGAATGACTGATATGGCTTTAAGGTCGCACACTGTTGTCGCACACTGGGGCTGGCCAATGGCAGCACTGCCACCAAAACCTCATGTTGAACTGCAACAACACAACAGACACTTTATATTTTATAGTAATTTTGAAGTTAATTGTACGTGTTGTTATTGTGGATCGTTTTCACATGATTTGTTTTGAGTCTCTTGTTTTCCAAGCTGAATTCACTGAAATGTAAACTTGGATAACCGTAGTCACATTTCATTAAACTATAGTGACATTATGAATACGCTGCTGTGTACGACAAGTGTGTCAGATACAAGTCGTTTCAGGGAAGGCTTTTCAACAGCCAAACAGGCACAGAGGACTGAATAAGAAGACAGCTGAAGAGGTATACGGGTGTAAAAGATTTCATGCACTTGTGTACAGGAACAAAAAAAGAGACTTAAAGGAATTAAAGAATGATGAGAGGAGATAAGTTGAGACAGCAATGATCAAGCTCGTTCTTGGAAGGTAGTGAGTAATCCACATTCCTTCAACAGGCTTAGTGGCCAGATTGATCCACTTTACAAGCTTAACCCACTAAGCTCTAAGAGGAGAGCGGAAACTAAACCCCACCAACCAGCAACATTTCACACTGCCTAGATTTCTGACAACAGGAAGGAAAACTTTTAAAAAATTACACAACCAACCAACAACCACAAATAAAGCTCACCCTTGCTTGGGGGTTTATTTAAAATTCAAAAGGCCATAAAAAGGTATTACAAGTACTAAGCATATTTTACAAGATGTTCTTGTTGTATGAATGTGTCATTAGAAGTGGCACAGACTCATAAAGTAGAGGTGTTTGCATTAGGTTGCTTCCGATGTGTTAAACATACCATGATTTCCAAAAGAAATTGGATATTAATGAAAGAACTCGCACAACAACATTCCTCACACATTTCTTCTCACTGAAACCTGTTAATGTACCACAAATGCAAATTTAAACAGACAGTGAGTCCACCAACCCAATAAAAAGCAGTGGTAATGTATTTGGTGCTGAACTGACAAAAATGTGTTCAGGTAATATGACCATTTTTAATATGATCCATTTAACTGAGTAAATCAAAAGATGCTCTTTGTACATATACAACTGCTGAATTAAGAATACCAATTTTGCAGGTTCAGCATACGGGGAAAATATTTCTTAAAAAATATTTGGAAAAAAAAAATCTGAATTCTTTTCATGCAGCATGACATGAGCAAGAGAAGAATTACTTCAAACATCTATATATTTTTTATGACTATATATTATTAACAATTATTTATTTCATGTCATGTCTAGGCAGCGGTGGTCTCAGTCTATTAGATTAGACTAGATTAGATTAGATTCCTATACAGTTGCTGTGTCCCAATTCTACTTCCAAATCCTACTTAAACTAGCTTACATTTTTAAGGTTAAACAAAAGAGTATGCAAGTATTGGGACAAAAGTATCATTTAATGGAAGAGAAACTTGTTGCCTAGTTATCCAAACTCCTTGTTGCATTTCAGCTTTTCTTCATTCATTATTATTTCTATAATTTATACTAAATAATTTAATTGACCATTCCCTTGATTTATTTGTCAGCTTTTCATTTACACCTCTCTAAAAATGCATCTAAAATAAGGCAAAACTCCTCCTTCCTTGTGCAAGGAGTTGTGGGCAATATTAGGTGAAAAAGTGTCCACTCATTATACGCATTACTCATTATAATCAGACTACAATTTCAGACATACTACTTCTAATCTGGGATAGTATTTAGGATGGATATTATACACATTGGGAAACAGCATGTGACCTTATATAGTAATTGTACATGACAAACTGACACTGAGCATAATTTATTTATAATCTAATTAAATGAGATTATTCACATAACATAACCCAACACTTTATAGAGTCACACTTGTAGCAGACACAATTAAACTAATCAGACAAAAGGACTAACAAGTATATTGCGTAAACATATTTGAAATACTTCTGTTTCAGGTTCTGAATACTTACATGCCTGTGTTCTTGATGATACGATCTTTGTCCATCTTCTGTCCAATGCCATGCACAACAAAGACAATGTGGGTTGTCTGAGGGGGCTTATCTTCCAAAGACGCCTCCTCCACATAGCCTCGATGAAGCCTGGTGCCACTGCTTGAGGCTGGGATCCACAACATTAAGAAATATTATTACAGTCCAATTCAGTTTAAGTAACAATCACCTGCCATGCTTGGAAATTAGCTTAGGTATTATGAAGTTTACTATGGTGCAGCACTGAAGAATGACAGTTTCAGAATAGTCTGAATCAGGAGAAACCTGTCCTTTTTATACCCGCATGTTTTGCATGCAGGCTGAGCTGAAGTACAAACACTGACCTTTTGAGAAGCCGAGTTTCTGTGTGACAGTGCGGGCGATCTTGGAGGTGGTGGCGTCACTGTACAGATACACCTCATCAACACTGTGCCAGTCAACATGGCTGCGACTCAGCTTTAGGCTGTGAATGGCTATAAAATAACACATGAAGAGTGAAAGAAAAAAAGGTTGGGGGGGTATCTAAAATTCACTTTAGATACATGCTGTGTAACAGTCATTGTTCTGGCTTAGCAGTTCATGGAATCATGAGTCAAACTACAGAAAGGAAAAAAGAAACCCAACTGATGTACTGATAATTCAGATTATATTTAAATGAGGATTAAAAGATTCAATCATACTTATTCATGCAACTTCATATAAAATATTCAGGCTTTGAATTGTGTGGTTTCAAAAATACTTCATGCTTTCTACACCAACCAAACAAAGCCTACAAAAATGTGTACTACAAACGACTTGTTTATTTGGAAGTCAAATAATCAAAAGCAGATTTTTTTGTTATGTAAACACTCCTAATATGGGTATAAAAAAAAAAACAACACCTTGCATCCACCACAAACAAGAGCTACATTAACATTGGTGGTTGCACATTTGCATACAATACCGTGAACATCTGAAATTCAATAATACCAGAAAGCTGCTTGAGTCCAGCTTCACACTTAGAGTAGCAAAAATATCACCCAAGGGAGAACTGAGAAGCCTCTCCTTCTCCGGAAACAGAGAAGTGTAAATAATAAATAATGTTCAATTACTGAATCACGAGTGCTGCTAGGATGCACAGTCACCATGTGTCCTGTTCATCAACTAGGATTAGACAGGAACACTACAGCACAAACAAAATACAGAATGAGATTGTCTGACTACATTTGACAATGAATAAAAATCCTTCTCTCTCTATGTAACAAATAAAAATTCTATATTTATAACAGCTACTCAGGACAGAATAATGAACACTGGTTCTGTATTGTAATAGTTTTGCACAGTAACATTCATAATAGTGCTCCAGTTGTGTCCATCACTGGCAGCATACACCGAGACTGTGTGTGTGTGTGTGTGTGTGTGTGTGTGTGTGTGTGTGTGTGTGTGTGCTTGTGTCTTATTGGATGGATTCTGTTCATTGCCATCACTTTGTGTGTAATTTAAGTTTAGCATTCATGTGCTTGGACGCTATTTTCAAGTGTCTCTATTCAAATGATTTTGAGACAGATAATTTAATTAACATACAAAGTACATCATATTGGCTAAAAGACTAAATGTCAAGAATGATAGAGAATAGTGAGGTATTACACACACTGTTGAAATTGTGGTGCCATTATGACTCTACTGTATACCTGATAATTTTTGTATATTTCACAGTTCTGAACTCCATCGAACACCTGACCCATTTCACAGTTTTATCTCCAAATGTTAAGGTCAGGTCATAAAGAGATTAAGCATTCAGTAATTATCATATACCCTGACATCATCATATAATCTATGAGAGACAAAAACAAACAAAAAAAATCCCTGCAAGAATTCTGTCAAAAGCAAACAGAAGAGCACACCACATCACCCACACAGAAGCACACTGTAAAATAGGATGTTATAAGAACATACTAAGCAAGATATTGATCATTTATTTGCTACCTCTGTCTGAATAATGAATAAATGTAAAAAAAAAACAAAAAAACAAAAAAACATGCAAATATGAAAAGAGAATAAATTCCATTTAATAGGACAAAAGAACACACCAGGGTCAAACATGTAGCTAGAAATCTGAGCTAGTTTTCAGAATCAAATGAAAAATCAATGTGTATCAGATATACAAAATCAGAGATATAGTACTCTTCTGTATTCTTGATATGTTTGACTCTGGTTAGGTCAATCTGAAGTGCAAGCATAGGATCAAAACACACCGGAAATGCAGCTGGGATCTACAGACTTAGAGAGACTAAGCAGGGGTCCCAGCACTTTGAACAGAATAGGGAATGAAGGACAGTATTATGACTGAAAAGCATTACCATACTAAACCAGGGAGAAATTGATTTGCACCAATTTATGCTTCATATGTAACAAGCTATTGTGAATGAAGCCTTGTGGTTATGTTGCCTTCAGTGTTCACATGGGAAAACAACAGTAGGTCGGTTATATGGAAAAAGCTCATTGTGGCCTATGAATATATTAGCAATAAAATTTAAGCCCAACGAGAGATCAAAATTATACTGTTGTCATACTGCAGGAGGGCAGAATATATTCAGGGAATATGTAAATATAACCATACTCCATATTCCACTGCATACAATGTATAACCATAACAATGCAGAGGAGTACAGTGTAGTGCAGTGTTCATAGAGAAGGCTGAGGTAGTCACGATGCTTCTCTTGACTCCCATAATGAAGGCTGGTGTTGCATTCATTCATGAAACCAAACCTGCCATCTGGCAAACAAACCACTCCATTTAACATGGCACTATTATGGTTTAGTAAGATAAAATTGATAGGAAACAGCAGATCATCAGGGCTTCCTCATAAACCCAGAGCAAGAGCAACCAAAACACACCGATAAACTTTAATCACAGTGCCTACTGTATGTCTCAGTCTACAACTAGGCCAAACTACAGCTAATTAAAGGAGAACAAGGCCAGATTTAAAAAGAGCCAGCAGTGCATTTAGATGTACACTGGAACTGCAAGCATTAAAAAGAAATGGTGCTTAGAAGTCAAAATAAAAATACAGCCCAGCCCATTGAGTATGAGAGTATGAGAGCACTAGCACTCTCATACTCATACAAATTATTTGATCTAGGCCTTGTTCTTAAAGCAAGCAGAGCTCACTTAATAGGCAAAGGGGAAAGTCCAAAGATAAATCCAAAGGGAATCAAAGTCAAAGATGCAGGAAATACAGTACCTTGGCAACGCTTTCGCTTGTGGCTTTTAGTACTCGTCTGATATCCGCTCCATTTGAACAGAAAGGGGAGGTAGAAAGGAGGAAGGTGGGAGAGAACTAACAAACCAAAAATCAGTAAGTGGTCATAGTAGTGACGGGTCTACGAAGTTAAAAATATTATGCAGCTTTAATTAGCCACTTGCAGGTTCTTCTATAACCCGGAATGCCTTTAATTGAAATTTATACAGTTTTCTAATCACCCATATTCATATACAGCACAAATGCTAATATACAATGTTACAGTTTGCTGTAGACCCATTTAAAAGGAGACCATTTATTAAATCAAAACAAATAATCTGCAGCAGTTCCATACTTTACAAATAAAACCACTATATGCAAAATATTAATTTATTAGAAAACATCTAGGAAAACATCTGATAAAGGTGTACTAGGGAAAGCCTAAAAGGATTCCATTTTCCCCCATTTAGCTCATCTATCCTGTTGTCCAGCAGACCCTCCAACAGCAACAACAATTTTTAACACTAATTATTCAGTCTTCAATATTTAAAAAATCAACAAATTTATACAAAACAGTCACTCAAACATAGCATAAACAAAATGCTTGTAGAACTCAGTTAGAAATATCTGCATATGTTTAATTTAAGAGAATACTCCATTTTTGTGTGGGGATTTGAACTTGTTTCCCCTCTCTCACATATACACAAACAAACATCCACTCATCTCTCCCCATTTTGCCTAAAGGATTATGTATTTCATGAAGAGGTCATAGAGGTAACCTGTGTGTTAGTATAGCTTGGACATACTGCACCACACATGGCACCATGTTTCACAGCCAAATACATAGGTGTCCATCGAGTCTGGTACAAAATAAAGTAGGCTGATACAAAAATTTAAATCCAAATAAAATGTAAAGATTTTAATACAATTATAGACCTATAAGTTATTCTAAGACACAGCTGTTTGCACAGTAACATTGTGTGACTCTTTGCAGTGATAAGGTTTTTTTTTAAGCGCCTCATGCCAAACACACTTGCCACGCCTGGGCTAGGCTTTGAAGAAACAATTAGACTTGCAAATTACAGCAGCACAGCAGAACTGCTCTCAGGACAGAAGATGTGACAGCAAGTTTCGGAGACCGAAAGCTCTGGACCAATTCAGCAGGCCTGTCAGGAGCAGTCAATATCATGCCGTGTACCATCCAGGGACCCACACAGACAAACACTTTCTTAGTTCAATAATTATAACTTAATTCTTAAACCATCACCAACTGCACTGCAATTAATATACATGCACTGATTCATCTAAATTGTTTTAACATACCCATTTCTTTATTTTCTAATTCCACTCACTTAAAGCTAGGTGAGCAATTAAAGAAAAAAAATAACCAACACTAGTCACCATAATTCTTCAATGCCACTTAGCATACATTCTGACAGTTTCTGCAAAAATAATTAAGGTATGAACACCATGCTTCCAGAAGATATTCACTGGTGGTGTTCTGATTATGGAAAATGCTGTTTAACAGCTTGTTACAAAATCTGAAGACAGAAAACCAGAGCATACGACAATTTTCAATCTAATCAAACCATTCAATGAGCCCCCATGTCTTCAGTCATCCTAGAGGAGATCCCTCCCAACAACATAAAAACGCTTCATCATATAATAAATGTAATCAGTCAGAATAACTGAATCGTAGTGACGTACTGACTGTAGTGAGGGTGTGACTCTACATACAGTGCATTAAAAAAAAAGAATATAGGCACGAGTGGCCACAAAACATGTTTTCTGCATTGTCACCCATCTGTTGATTATATACTATTATGTTACAAAAGATGTAAAATTCATGAAAATTCAAGAAAATTCATGCTGTCATAACACAAATCTAGCCTAAAGGGCTAGAACTGTGCATAAAGCTACATTTCTAACAATTAGCAATAGTAACGGTTATGAGTAATTGCTATTGCTTATATAGGGAAAAACTCGATTGGAAGCAAATTTGTAAAGATATTTCTACTATAATATTTGATGTCAAAATTTCATCAACAATAAAGTTGAAAACATATTTCTGCCCTGACCTCATTCCCTGGATTACTACTGATCACAAAATAAGAAGCAGGTAGATAAGGTGTATATAATCTAGTTTCACTGTACAGAACAGCATATTATTCCAGAGCACATACAGCACAATTACTTCTGACTGCTTGACAGAGGCATGAAACCAGTATCTGCATTTTGCTCTGGCTAACCTAATAACCTCTTTGAGCTCATGTTGCAGAGCATACCAGTTTAGTTTTCCTCAATGCTAAAGAAATGTGACCGACTGGAGCAGCTGACACGGGCATACTGTATGTCAGCTGGTATCAAATTAAAATTCAGCGTGTAGTTTAACAAAGTGGATTCGGCACATAAGCGTGTCATTTCCTAATGGAGCCATTACTTGACCCTATCCTGTCAGCAGTTTTAATCACATCAAATGCAATTACAGCCATTGAATTAGGTCAACATTATTTAACTGCAAAGATTCCCCTGGTACCTTTATTCAATAATTATAGAAATTATTAATTTCTATGTGACATTTTGAACATGTCTATGGGTAAAAGCCGGCAAAAAAGAGAAATAAAGTCTGACAATGATATAAACAGGGTTTTCTTTTACAATGTACACATACTTGCTCTCATGGTTAACGAGTTTCAGTTCCTTTTACCACAACCTCACAATTAAAACTGCTGACTTTCCATATTAAAAGCAGAAGAGGAGACAAATGAAGCATTTGCTAAAATTATTAGTCATTTAACCATATACTGAATAGCTCTCCTCTCTCGATTATTCATCTTTAGAGCTTGTGTGTAGCATGTTGGACAAGTTATTGGCGTCACAAACTGATTCTACTGTGTGTACAGAAACAGTAAACTAGCATAGTGACATTTCCTCTGATACATTTTTTTGTACCTCGTTCACCAGCAAGAAGGCAGTTTACAGCTCAAAACAGCACTGTTCAAATGGTGCTAGCAGACAGTGCAACAAAACACTGCACCATCTGACTGACACTATTTAATAAATACTTGGCAATGAAATTGTATGCATGTTTAAGCTAAAGCAGCACCTGTCACAGCTACATAATTAATTCTTCCTTTTCTTAGTCATGTGACAAGGGCGATAGGATGGTCATCTGTCTCCGTCATACATTATTCTTTTTAAAGCATGCTATAGCTAGAGGGAGAATAGGAATGACCTTGTACCACACAAGTCTGAGAATGCCTACAGCATACTGACTAGTCAAAACACAAAGCTTGTGAACAAAATCAACTGTATCTTTACACCTTCACGTCAATCTAACCGAACAAGATTTTAATAGCTTCAAATCTCTAGCTTGTCTTTTAATCCATCAGTATAGTAAGGAACACTTCATTAAATTGCATTTACAGGTGACTCTATTCGCTCTCAAAGACTAGGATACAACAAGAATGAATTCAGTGAAATACATTTCTTGGGAAAAAAAAAAAAAATTAAATCAATGACATTAATCATCATGAACAAACTCTATTTGCCTATTTATCTTTTTCACTACATGTATATGAATGATTCTCAGTACAGTCAAAATGGGCCTGTGCTATAAAATGAGTTTTTTGCACACCAACCATCCAGGCTCAAACCCTGCAGAGGTTTGAGATATACAGCCCACAAACTCTACAGAGAGGTAAATCATAAATGCACCTTACAGATCCACTGCAATATCCCTGATATTTGATATCTACAGCAGTAAAACGGGCACTGGTAAATAACTAAAATGACAGCTGCAGCCTTTAGATGGAGTCTATAACTCAACCAGACAGCATCTACTCATATGTATTTTTATAGCTAGCATCCATTAACAAAATTAATGTACTTTACATACAGCAGCATCTTGCATGACAAATGGGGAGAAGGAGCTTTTTCAGTCACACGTAAACAACTTGAATGCTCTCTTTCCACTAATAATCATCTCCATGTTCTGTATGAGTGATGTACATGCTTACCATCTTTGCTATCCACGGTCATGGCCATCGCATCGTTGTCTAAATTGTCCTGCATCTGTTGTCCCCGGAAGCACATCAGGTGCTCCTTCTCCAGGAGGTCGCTCTCATCCTCCTCCATGGGTGTCCACGTGCCGTCTATAAACCACTGTCCCCTCATCACAGGAATGCGGTCCTGCTCTGTTGGGACAAGAGGCATCTAAGCATCTGCCTTCATTAGAAATTTACAACAGAGAAGATTTGCAGGTTTATCATGTGCACTTATTACATTTCTTTTTGGCAGTATCTAGTGTAAGATGATTAAAGAGCTGACAGCAACATAAATGCTCGTTTATTTTTTTCAAGCAAATGAAATGTTACACAATACAGTGGCATATGTGAATAGAAGGTTTCTTTATTCTTACCATTAAAATAGCCCATTTTTTCAGTCTGCAAAATCATGCTTTTCTGATTTCTTAATAAGGTACGTTTAATATGGTCTCTCACTCCCACCAAATGACTAAATACAATGACTGGCAATTCAGATGACACTTGAATATGAATATCATCAGATGAATATCATCACAACAGAGCTGATTAAAAGAGTAGGCAAGTTGGCAAATCACTATCATGAATGAAATGAACAAAATAAAGTCACAGGGTGCACCAGAAACTCCAGCTTTTAAATTAAATCCCTTCCAAATAAGTCTTTTGGATGTTTTCTCACAATGTCTGATTATTCAAATTCCTTCTCAACCATATAGCATGTAGTTAGAGTTACATCACTTTTGCTATAAACGAATATTTCTAAAATGAAGATGCATTGTTTATTTGTTGTTTACAGTGTCAAGCGATAGTGTAACTGCTCAGTTATATGAAAGAATAAATGTTATGGTGTAATGAAAGGCTTGGGTTAGCTTAAAATAGCAAGAAGGATCCTTCTTTAATTTGCACTCCACAAGAACCTTTTTCTGGCCTTAGTAAAAAACAAAATCGTAAGTACTGTGATGTATTGTCTTTATCACTTTAATTTACTGTACATCTGCTTATGTATTCAGCAGCAACGCTAATTGGAATGGAAGCCTGATGCTTTCAGGTGGTTCTGGGGTACTGGACTGTACCTAGAAAACAGCTTTTGTATGTGAACAAACCATCCTGAACTACTGATGCACTAGTGGAGACCTGAGTCTGGGAAAACTGCAAGATGAAAATGCCTTTTTGTTTATCCGCTGGGGAGATAAGGAAAAAGACATTTCTAAAACAATGACTTGGCAAACACAGTCAGTCAAACAACAAGAAAGTCTTTGAGTACAAGTTGCAAAATGAGTGTCTCAGCATGCTGGGGCTAGGGCCTGTGTGACTGTTGGGAACTACTAATGAATAAAAAGGGATGCATTCATCCAACATTTTCCACTTTCAAACTAATAACACTGTGTAAATGAGCAGTGTACTATGGGGTAATTCCTGATAATGATCCAGCTTTATGCAAACTTGATAAAATACATGAAATATCTGAGGGATGAAGGCAGTTTACTTTATCACTATATTCTGCAAGCATGTGCAAGATCAGTGTTAGTGAACAAAACACTTGTTGATGGCATAAAATATGCAGTGGTTCTAATCTGATTTACCAATCCAGAGTTTTCTGCCAGTTTACCATGCCCAAGAAAATACAACTCTATGAATTCCTGGTACTGGTACTTCTGGGTCTTTATTTCAATGGTTATTAAGTCAATGAAGTTCTTAAACCCAGATATTACAGATATAGCTCAACACATCAAAGCAGAGGACAGAAGAGCATTTTCCCTGAGCAATCAAAGGCAATAATGATATCTAACTGGTATGTTTACAGGCACAAAATGCACATTTTTAAATGTGCTGTTAAAAGACATGTCATCTACTATCTTCATTCGCCATTAAGGTATTGAAAAGCAACACTTACGGTTCCAGTACACAGGATAGCACTCTTTCTCTCTGACATCCACCTCGTAGAGTCCTCCTCTGACACACACTGCCTCAATGTTGATCTCCAGGTCTGTCTCCTCGAGCTGTTCGGAGCCCTGTACCGAGGCCACAGCTGCCACATACTCACACTGATCCTCTCCGTCCGGTACCGCGTGGCCTGGGCTGCTCTCTAGACTCAGTTCACACAATTTGCGGTACATGAGCTCGATTCTCAGGGAGTCGTGCCCGACGAAAGGTTTCCACGTCTTTTTGTCTTCCTTATAAAACCAGCGTACTTCCTCAGGCCCGAGTTCCTCCACCACCTCAAAGCGCGGTCTGGGAGCACCGGAGCGGTATTTTCTCCTGCTCTCCAACGGACTCGTGTTTCCGTTGTTCTCACTGTAGTCCAGCTGAGAGCCGTCGAGGTAGGGCTCGGCACCGCTCCGGTAAGACTGGTCCAAGTGCAGCGCCATGGTGTCCTGCCGGTTATGGAGCAGCCCCAGGTGCCTCTCCACATCCGACTGCATCGCCAGGGATTCATCACAGGAGCACGAGAACCTGTCATTACCGAGGGCCCAACTTGTGGTCCCGACGACGGTATCTCCGTTTTCAGGACTCTCCGGTGGACTAATGAAAGGCGTCTTGTTCATAAAGCTGCTCATAACCGTTTGCTAAGCGAGCTACCCCAACAACATGCGACCAACCTTCTCAAGTACGACGGCATAAGCGCTAACACTAAAAAAACAATTATTTTATACATCACTACATAATAAATATAATTACAGTTGGGTAGCTATATATAAAATATAGCTACACTTAGTTATCAGTGTCAAGATAAATGTGCCATGCTAACAGGCTAAGTATTTAACTCAAACCAACGAACGTCGCATTCTAGGTGGCGGGCTGGAAATCTGCTCGTCATTCAGACTCTCTCACACACACACACATATATACACACATATATACACACACACACACACACACACACACACACACTCTCTCTCTCTCTCTCTCTCTCTCTCTCTCTCTCTCAAAACAAGCTTCTCTAACTACAGCACTAATAGCAGAACCTTCTCCCTGAAGCGACTTTATGTCCTTGAAGCAGCGGTTTAGCCTTGTTCTGAAATTCTTGCGCCGGCTTTTAGGCTCGGCAGAACTCCAACATGAATTCGTCCATTTCCAGTGCAAACAATTTGCTCATACGTAAACCGAGCCCTGGACGTAGCGTCGTTACGTAAGCAAATTTATGTCAACAAGCGCGCGCACGTTCATCCCAACGTTGGAGGAAATGACATAGGGTTTTATTGTACAATGTTCCTTTAATAGTGTGGATCATTATAATCATTCGTGTTCTAGAAGCATTCCAGTCAACTAATTTTGATGAATAATGAATGATTGAGAATATACTAAAGGAATATTAATTTATACACTGTTAACTCTCATAACTGGTCGCAAAGCCCGGAATAAATGGGAGATTTATATCAGGAAGACCCAAATACTTCAATCATCTCGTGCTGGTGCGACCAGGAACAGAAAGAAGCAAGAACAAAATTCAGGTATACATTAAGTCACTAATTCCTGCATCTTCATGCTTTATGTTGTTTAAGGTCACAATGGATACGAGCCTATCCTACGGACACAGACCTATCCACCAGGGTCACGTACAGTACAGCAACCATCTCAACTCATTTTCCGCGTACGAAGTGACGTCATACAAACAAAGCCACTTACATGGTAAAGTGTATAGTGCGCATTTTCTGCTTGTAAATTTGTTTATAGCAGTGCTTCCGATCGGTTAATATACAGGCATAGTGTTGACCATAGAGAAGGCTATCATAAACATTTGAGTTACCACAAATATGGTTAGCTTACGCAACTTTTTGCTCTACTACAATTTCACGCATGTTTCGAGTTCACTATTGTAACACAGGCCTGGAAATGTGAATTAGCTTTTTAGGAGCTAATTGCTCTGACTGCGCAAATAAAGAGCATACTTTCATAGATGCGTCAATGCTTTTTTTTTTTTATTTCTCTTTGCACAACACGGTGTTACTACATTTTGCCGAATACTACTTAAATTGCACCTCTAGATTCTCAGCTGTATACTCAGACAGACATACAGAAACATACAGTAACCCAAGTTCAGGATTTAACCGTTGACCATGGAGTTGTGAGGCAGTAATAGTGCTTAGCCAAACATGCTAACCCCCTACCCAACATACAGACACATTTCCTTATTATCATAGTGATTAGTCGTTGTTTTCTGACGTCACGAACCAATCACTGGCCTGACACAAGAAATTCACTTGATGGAAAGATTGCAGAGGGAAAGGAACTGATCCTAACGCACGAGTCGCCGTGGCAAATGTGCCCAAGTACCTACACTCTCAACACATGGTTTTATTAATTATTATTATTTAATTATAATTATTATTATGTGGATCACATTTTTTTGTTTCTTAGTTTTTGTTGACGTTTGGTACAATTTGTTTTGACTGTTTGGTTAGTTAAGTACAGAAAACAATCAATTACGCAATCTGTTTTATTTACAGTTTTTTTTTTATCACTGATATAGCATTCACTTTGAATGAATATGGTTCAATAAAAAAATGAAATTTTAAAAAATAGTTTCGATGTAGTAAGCTACTTTTGACATGGTGCTGTAGCTTAGTTTGCTACATTTACCAGGGGTGTAGCTTCAGTGTAGTGAAGCTTCATTTAACATAGAGTAACGGATACCTTATCTCACTACATTTTCCAAGTAGCTTGCCCAACACTGTCACTGCTCTATATAAAAATAAATTTTTATTCCTATACTCATTTTTACATGATGTCCACATGATGGCGCTGTTGACCTTATTTTTGATATTTGACGAATTAACACAACTCAGAGTGTGTTTGAGATGAGTGATTTTAATCCTGCTGTAATGCACTATTCTATTTATTATTGGACGTCTGGACATGAGTCTATATCTGCATAGCCCTCTTTGCATTTATTATCACTTCCTGCTAATACTACTGTCAAAAAGCCGAGGATGTGGTCCCCTATTTCCAGGCTGTTCAGTCAGATTGTGTGACATTTCTCCTCCCTGCACAAACAGGCACACATCTGGGCAAATGGATGGCTGTACAATGTGCTGACCAAATACATGCCAGAAGTTCATTATCATTTTCTTTCAAGAAGACAAAGTTCTGAGCAAGGGACATGTTTTGATGTTCCTCTGTGATTTCACACCCCTCAGCTTACCCACCTTTTGTACTGCTTTGCTTTAAGTGCATGCATGCACACACGCACACTTGCGCATCCAAGTTTGTTACGGATTTTTGTGGGTTGCAGGCAAGAAACAAACGGATGTGTGTGGTTAGACTGTTTACATGATGTAAAGGCTTGGGGAGGGCTGAAGAAGCTGTGTGTCCAGCATGCAACTTCTCTCCACATGTAGAATCAGACCACCAGAGTATTTATACCCATCCATCAACACAACAACAGTGGGGCAACTTTCAGTGGTTATGGGGTAAACAATGGCATGAACATAATCAACAGCAGTTACACTTGAGTATCTCATAATCCCGCTAAACAATAAAACCTGTGTAGATTGATTTATTGTGCACATCTAAAGCTTTAGCTCAAATGTAAAACCTGTGACAAATCCTTTGTGGTGTGATTCCACGAGTTCGTGAATGATAATGTGAATTCATCTGAATTTAATGTAAGGCATGTTTAGTGTCTGTTTATGTTTAATTTCTGGGTTCTCTTAACTAAATCTGTGTGTATATTCTATATATTTGTGGGATTATATGTGTGGGTGCATGGATATGTGTGGCGGGACATCTGATCTCTTGCTCGCCGCACGCCACACTTACTTGGAGGTGGTCTGTCCACGTTCAGAGGCCAGGAGCAGATTTAATATTTCATAGGAACGCAGCACGCTCTGGATGCCATCATTGACTCCACATGGCGGGCCGGAAAGCACCTCTGTGAACACTTGGCTGACTTATGCTGCCTGCCAGCGACCCTCACCCCCCACCCCCCGACCAGGCTCCTCACTCACTGGGCCTCACAATTACAAGCCGTGCAAGTACAGATGTTGGCAGATGTCTTTGACTGTGGATTCCAGATATCTCTTTAACTTTTCCTTTTTGGTGGTAGCTTCAAAGAACATTTTCACAGTAGATGACTTGTACCTCTGGAAAAAAAGAATCTATTTTAGCCTACATAATAAACCTTTTTTGGTAACTGTGTGAATGATTTTTTCATCCTGTGTTGTTTAATGCCTTTTTGTTTTAACAGTATATCAGGCTCCACTTTACTTTAAGGTTTTTTTTTAGGTTTTAGGAGTGCCATCTTTGCCCATAAATATAAAATGTCCATAAAATGTCCAAAGAGACCCTGTTGCTTTCATCAACCAGTATAAACACTGGTGCTATTGCTACAGATTACTACATTTGACAGTCAAAATAGAAAACAAGGACATCTGTGTAATTCAAGTAGTGCTCTTGTGACACCTTTATAGTCCAGCGTCCCCTGGTGAAAGCTAGTGTTTTCAAACATTATGTGTGACTCAGTCATAAAAAAAAAAGAAGAGTGGAGAAAAAGAAGAGCAGGATTGAGAAAGGGAGAGGTCAGAAACTCTTTGAGCAGTTCCAGCCTGTGTACAGCTCTAAGCATTCCACTATCAATGCACTCTCTACTTCTGAAGAACATTATAAACAGGAAGCGTAAGCCAAATACATTTAGAACATGCTTGAGAAATTGGACTTTGCAAAGCTTAGACTAAGCACACTATTATTCACCAAGATCAGACCCTGGAAATTGTTTAGAAATGACTCAGGATTTTAAACAAATGAATGGTACAAATGCAGGTTTTATCATTCATGTTCAGTAAAAAGGCTCTGATTTGTTGTCACACACGAGAGGGCTGGCCTCAGCACTCACAGTAACATATTGGTTCATGTAAATTTCTCCCATACACTAATTCAAATCATACAGGTGTAATCACATTATTTTCTGTAGGTGTAATGCAGATGTAATCACGTTATGTCTAACATTTTAATTGCTTTCTCAAAAACAAAAAAAAATAGCAATGTGATCCTCTAAAATAACCCAGGTGGCAGATTAGGCATCAAATGTGGAATTTACTGTGCACCACATTACATACATCAGGTTTTAGTCATTTTTCAAGCCCAGAATAATGGGCATTACTCCAGCTGAGACAAAACTACTCAGCTGTCTTACAGAAATTGCATCCATTCATCCTTATTAACTGCATAGTCAACCCATGCTGGTTTAAATTAGGCTGTTTATATTTTAGGAAACAAAACCTAGATAATTCATATAAACAAAAATAATACTGTTAGTGGGACTAAAAACTCCAATGTCTCATGCATACCTCTAGTTGAAACCAGTTATGAATTCATAGATGAGCCTGTCTGAACTGTCAGAGACACTGCCAGAGACAGAGTTCACAGTTTTCCAGCGTTTCAGGAGCATAGTTGTAGGATCAAACAACAGAAATAAATGAAGCCTGACTGGTTATATTAATTTATATACAAATCAGGCTATATGCTATATTTTTTTAATTTTGAAGTAAAGTCTCTTTCAGCAAAAGTGAAAAAAAAAAAATCGGGATTCCATATATTTCTTGTCTGCCAATTTGGAAGGGTGATTTAGAGCATCACTTGGTGGAATGGTGGTAAGGACACAATCTTTCAAAAAACCTTGTAATGTACAAAAAAAATCCTGGTAGAAATATTGTGGTGTCACAAAGGCACCTATATCATTGAAGTGTAATTTGCACATGGGCCAATAAAATGGTCTGTGCAGCCCAGAACATGACCTTCCATGGTCTGAGAATGAGCCACTGCATCTGAAATACTAAGTGGGATATGACATGACATTCTAATTCCTTTTTCACGGGAGAGAGCTCTAAGCAAACAGCAGACTTGTTTCCGTAAGATGGTGGAGTGTTTTTTTTGTGTCACGCTTGTTGAGTGAACACTGAACTCCCCTTCTCCATCTCACTCATAGTGTAAGGTTCCAGCACTGAGATGGTTAAGGCTGGTCTACAGCCCCCTCCTGCTTTTTTTCTGGGGCCAGGCCTCTCTGCTGCGTGCTGAGAGCTTGTGCAAGTTCCCACTCGGAGTACACACTCTGCTGAGGCAATGCAGCCAAAACAAGCAGGTGTTTGCTGAACCCATGGCTCTGGTCTCTGCTCTTGCCAGGGAACCCTCAGCATTCATGTGATTTTATAATTAGCGAAATCATCGCTGTTCTGGCATGGCCGCATTTCTCCCTCTCTTTCTCTCTGCCTCTTCTTTTCTCCACCCTGTGCTTCCTCCCTCCCTCACTTTCTGCCACATGTGGGTCAGTGAGCATGCCCTCTTCAGTGTGGCATGAGGCCCATGGGAAGTTTGTGTCTTGTTCAATACCTGGCGCTCAGATTGATTGACTCACACTGAATGCCCTTTCTACACTCAGAAATCCAGGTCAAAGCAGGCTTAAACTCACCATGTTACAGGTCAGGTCATGCGTTTAAGTTTAGCTTATGAAGAAAAGAATGTCAGAAGATTGTAAAGCTGTATTTATTTGAATCACTTGGATCATCTGGGTAGAGGTATATGAGTTAGGAAAGAGTTCAGGTATCATTAAATAAATAAATATATATATATTAATGAGACCTTCTTCCACTAGAGGGCAACACGTTCAAAGGAGTTGGTGTCTTACATACGTCACTGCCCATTCATTTAATCTGATCTTGTTCCTCCAAAGGTATGAGTCAAACCTATGTCCAAACAGTTCCAAGTTCTGAGAGAGATGCGCTGGTGTTAAAGATGAAATGACAAAAGATCTAAGGGCCTTCTTCTCATACACACAAGAACATGCACACGTACATAGACATACATGAAGACATGTTTGTTCATGCAGTGGGACGCTATGTTTTCAGACGAACAGCAGGAGAGATGGAGGAGAAAAAAAACAAGGGGCGACTGAGGCTTGGATGTGGGGTCTGCAGGTCTGGTGACCACATGTCCCATTTTGCTCCATGCGTGGTTAGTGATGGGTTGGGTTTCATGCTAAACAACCACGTAGGGGTTGAAAATAAACCCTATGAAAACCCAGAGGAGAGGGTGGCGGTCAGAACAGGAGCAAGACTGAAGAGACCCCATGTATCCCTTAATAATTCATCTGTTATCGCACCCACGGTACACATAAACACACATGAACACAGACATAAACATACTGCTATAAGAACATGAAATCATTACAAACATTTTTGTCTCTGTTTAGGAGAGTTTTGCAAACAAAGAGTGATTTACTGCATGATCAATCAGAAGAGAGCTGTTTCTTGATTGTTTTCTAGTCAGGAGGCTATTAAATGGTTTTGTAGCAATTCCCCATAGTGCGTTTCTGTTGTTCATTTACACAGTCATCTGTCTTCACTGTAAATGTTATTCTCCAACTTTAAGCTGTTAAATGGTGACAAGGAAATAATTACGTCATACTGACGAAGGATAAAGTTACATGCACAGGAAATGTTAAATTACATTTTCATCAGCCAGTAAAGCATGTAAAGAGGCAGTTAATTACCTTTCTAACATTGTTCAGACTAAAAGAAGAAAGAGCTCTTTCCAGAAAAAAAAAAGAAAAAAAAAAGGCTAATCTTCTAACTATGGAGGAGGAGAAAACCACATCAAACACCACACAAGCATGAATCTGTCAGCAACGACAACCTATCAGTACAGCAGTACAGTAGTAACTACCAGCCAGAGGGAGCCTGTCAATTGACTCATAAAAGCCTTTACCTGCTCAGAAACAGCCCTACACAAAACAGCACAGAACATCACACCTTAGGTATTTTAAACAATACAGTGCACAGAGCCTTGGAACTCAGAAAACCTTTTTAAAATATGTATGCATAAAAGTAGAACTCAATATCAGCTAACCACCTAGAGCATTATTGTGAGAACCTACTGAAATAGAAATGAGACCTGTGTGAATTAATGTATGTGTGCTTGGTCAGTGGAGGTGAGTATGTATGTAAGATCCTGGCCATTGTGGAGGTAATGAACCTGTCTGTCTCATGTCACGCAGCTGTCAGAAGCACATTTACCCCCATCAATATTGTCCATATGCCTGCACTGAACACAGTTTAGGTTGCTGACGGGAATGTCAGGAGTCAAGTAGAACCTCTTAAAATGTGGCCTAAAGGTCAAAGGTCACAGACTAATGAGTAAAAGCTTTTTCTGTGGGGTGGGGGGGTAAATGTGAGGGTAGGTAATGGCCCTCTGTATGGGGTGTAGGGGATGAGAGGGGTGCACTCAGGTTAGAAAGAATGTGCAAAAGGACCACCGTTGGTAAGGGGGTGATGAGGTGAGCAAGAAGTAGTGAGAGGTTGAAAGGCAGACTGAAATAGAAGGAGTAGAAGAAGCAGGTAATTCAAGAATCATCAGATACATATTTAGGATTATTAAAAAAAAAAAAAGTGTATGTCTTGTACAGTGAAACTTGTACCTTATAAAACTGACAGTACAGTCAGTCTCGGAATTATTGGCACCCAGCAAAACAATGAGCAAATAAAAAATATTGCCAAAACATGTATTACACACATTAAAAAAAAATCTAATTCTCATTAGAGCAAGAAACACTATGGTGGCCTTTGATGGCAACAAAAAAAAATTACATAAGTAATTAATGCACAATTACCAGAGTCAAACAAAAAATAAATAAAGTGTAAAATAATAAGTTCCAGGGAAGAGGATTATAACCATACTGAGCGTCCCCCCCCCACCCCCACCCAACACACACACACACACACACACACACACACACACACACACACACAAACACACACACACACAGAGGAATTTGTGTGAGGCTGAGAAAGATCCAAAGATCACAGTAACAGAATTACACAATTTAGTTGATTCTAGTGGTTATAAATTTTCAGACAAGTTTTAGCTTTACTGGAACAACAGTTGACTACAATTGGAGTCAGGTGGTGTAGTTAGAAATCAGACATTGGGTTTTTTAAAGCCATTTGCATATTTAGAGAAAAAATCGTATAATATGCTGGTGGATCATGCTTTTGTGATATCATTATAAATTCTGCTCAGGATATTTACTTGTGAAACCTGGCTGCATCTGCCAGAATGTTAAAGCTGGAATTTAGATTTTTTTGCTTTCCAAGATAATCCCAAAGTGATCCCAAATATACATCCAGAATCAATCCAGTTGAAATGCAAAATCAAGGTCTTACAAAGGCCAAGGGCTGGATTTGATTGCCTAGAAAGCCTGTGGTCTAACATAAAATAGACTCTAAAAACCAAAACATAAAGCAGCAAACATATTCTACATGCAAGGGGCTGTCCAAGATCTATATAGAAGTGTTCTCTAGCCTCGTTATACATTACAGTGACGTTATTCTCTGAAGGGAGGCTTCACCAAGTATTAACGTTTGAAAAAAATAGTGAAGCTATACTGTTAGAAACAGTGATCAAATTATTTCTTATGTAAAGCAGTATTAAGGACTAAGCTCTATCAATGTTTTATCAAACTGACAGTGAGATCATGCCGGAGGTTTCATTTGGAGATTGCTGTTCAGTGCGGTTCTGTAGAAAAGACGTAACAAGATGAGATTTAGGAGCTGTTTAGGATTTCACTGTTTTTAGCTCCACCTATATGTCCTTGTCTAGCACTCTTGGTATCTGGGAAAGAATAAGTACGGCACTTTGTTACAGTACAGATCAGCTAATGGTGGAAACAACATATAGAATCATGGATTTGTAGCTATACTGCACTCTCTGGTGGAAACATGCTATTATCAATCTAATTATATTACTCTCAAGTCCATAAAACCTGTCATTGGTGTATCAGACATTAAAGTTTGATTTTGCACATAAAATTCCTTCATTCTTTTTCCATCTCTAAGTCCACCTACTCATCTGTCTTTTTATTCTCTCTCTCTCTCTCTCTCTCTCTCTCTCTCTCTTCACTCCTTGCCACCCTCTTTGACCCTGACATAGTGAAATTGATTCACAAGAAGCTTCCAGCATCCCTTTTCTCTGTCTTGGTGAGACTGTGGCAGTATATTACAGTGGCTTGGGAGAGGGAAAAGAAAGCAGCTCTTGTGTTGGGGAGTTAACCTTTAGCACTGTGCTGCTCCAGAGCTATCTGAGACTTGCTTTGTTCCCTTGGTGTCTGGTCCCGGCCTGCCAGAAGTGTCTAGGACTGTTTGAAGCCACGCTGCCTATCCCTCCAATACACGCCAGTCTGTAAACACTTCCAAATGAAATTCTGGTTTTCCTGAATGTTTATATAAACATGTTGCAAATAGAAATGTAATAAACTGTATAATTTTAATTACTCATATTTAAAAACAAGCATGTTCATGGCTTATGTTCTACAAGTATTCAGACCACAAAGCATACCCTGATGGCCCAGCCTCTAAAGGAATCAGAGCATCTTTTAGTTGGAACCTTTTAGGTTAGTCTACTGAGCTAAGTTTACTATTCCTACCTTAAAAGTTTTTCTGTATAGGAAGTGCTTTGGTGAGGCTGTATTCATGCATGAATGCCAAGGGTAGTTCACTGCAACAGAGAGCTGAGTATACCCTTTTCATGCGGCAGCTAATTGGCAGTGCAAGGGCATAAAGTTACAACAACAGGAAGCAGTTCTCTTTGCAGTCTCAATATCACACCTGACCCTCAAACCTGTGTTTCCTCAAGTAGAGGCCAATCTCCAGCAGGGAGCAGAAAAACACTGACATTCAACCCGCTAGTGTAAAACTCACTTTTTCTAAACCCTTTAGGACCTATAACGGATATCTTTTTACATTTCTTGTTGAGATTATATACATATACACACACTATATCTGGTGTGGTATATCTATATCACTATATACACTACATACACTATATCTATATGTGGTAGCCTAGTGGTTAAGGTGTTGGTCTACCAATCGGAAGGTTGCGAGTTCGAATCCCCACTCCAACTACCTACCACTGCTGGGCCCTTAAGCAAGGCCCTTAGTCCTCAATTGCTCAGTTGTATAAAATGAAATATTAACGTAAGTCGGCCTGGACAAGGACGTCTGCTAAATGCCCCAAATGTAAAAATATATATATATCTCAGAATCATATTTTATTTGCCAAGTATGTTTACACACAAGGAATTTGATTCTGGTTGTTTGTGGCTG
>JAOTRN010000002.1:14441179-14472068 GCA_028566695.1 Bagroides melapterus | reverse complement strand
ATATATATCTCAGAATCATATTTTATTTGCCAAGTATGTTTACACACAAGGAATTTGATTCTGGTTGTTTGTGGCTGTCAAGTAAACACTAACATAAAACACTTAATTGTTGAAGATAAAAAACTAATTAATTAATATATACATTTTTAAATATTAAATAAGGTCCTGATTCTGTAGATGAGATCCTGAGTGTGTGTACTATAATTGTGCATCAATTGTACATATAGTGTAAATAAAGTGGGTGTTACACTATAGTAAGTAGTGAAAAGTATGAAGGACAGTAATGTGCAGTAGGTTGCAGATTGGTGCAAGTAGCAATAACAAAAAACAGTAGCAGTAATGTCCATGTGGGTGAAAGGGTTTTGTGAAAAAGCATGTTGGCGCTTTAAGAGCACATTGCTTATAGGCCAGTTCAGCTGTTTATGAGGATGATTGCCTGTGGAATCTGTTCCTGTGCCTGGCAGTTTTGGTGTATAGAGTTCTGTAGCACATGCCAGATTGGAGAAGTCATGTCCTGGGTGTGAGGGGTCTGAAAAGATTTTTTTCCTGCCTGTTTCCTGGTTCTTGTAGTGTACAAGTCATTGAGATGGGATGATTTAATTCTTTCTGCTGTTTTTACTGTTTTCTACAGTCTGTTCCTATCCTGTTCATGATATGCAGCACCTTGTGTAGAACATCAAGGGATCTTCTCGCTTTTTCATTTGCTTTACTTTGCTTTACTGACACAATGAACCAGCGGAAGGAACCGGACAACTCCAAAGAAAAATACCTGCATAAGCTCTCATGTAAGCTGGCCGCTTCAATAGAGGTTGTCTTTGTGTGAGAACACACGTGTGTTTGTGTGTCATGCCTATGTGTGGGAGGTTTCAGTTATTTCAGATGTTAACAGTTCTCATCAGCTCTATTATGCTCAGGATGCTGTTTCATTTTTTTCTGTCCATGGTTCCTTAAATTTCAGCCCAAGGCATCCTTACACTGAGAGCAAACCGACATCTTAAACCACGTTCCCTTAAAACGTGATATGTGGACATTTTTATCTTTGTTTCATCCCTTTCCTGTTTCCCCATGTCACTTAAAAATAACAGCGTCATACTGTATATATATCTGATCACTGCTTTGTTTCACAGTGCCTTACACTGCTCGAGCAGGATGTGTGTCTTTACATGAGAGTGTGTCCTCTTGTGTTAGTGTGTTTCCCATGTCTGCCAGGAATTCAAGTCTTTCCCTGCTCCTAAAGAGCCGCACTTGAGCTGTGACCTCATTTGTGAGGTGAGCACCTGCAGAGTGCAAACAATTATCCTATTAGTGTTGAGAGGTGGCCGTCTTCGCTCGACCCTGCCTCTCCTTGCTGCACTTTGCCACTCCTCCTCCACCACATCAGACGTGCAGAGTTGAGAAAAGGAGGTTTGCTCCGGAGATCAATGGCCTCCTCTCGGTTGACGGCGCTCAGACAAAAAGCTCCTCTCAGACAGACCAGCCCTCACACACCTGGATGGCAAGAGGAATCACAGGGAAGAAACCAAGGCTTCAAAGACCACAGAATACCACCTGGGCTCAGAGAATGCCCAGCCTCAAACGACTGCCTCCACACACACACACACACACACACACACACACACCATCATACATTACCACACAGGCACACATGAAACTACGCTATGCACGACTGCATTCTCATTCTAGCCAATTCTTCAATTTTTATATTCGTAATCCAGGACACTGTCAACATAGCATTACTAGAAGCATTTGGGATTTGCTTCATTGAATCTTGCATCCTACAAACTATATTTTATGGATTTCACTTTTGCCATAAAAGTGTCATTAGACAGATGTCATAACAAATCACACACACACACACACACACACAAACAATAGATTTGTTGAAATCTGCATTTCAAACCAGCATTTCTTTAATCACTACTCACTTATGCATTCTCTGAGATTTGCAAAAAATGTCAGAACATGCCAGTTCAAGATGCCATCCTCTTAATAAATAACTGGCTAATCTTCAAAATAATTTCACAACAGGTCTCATCCTGGTGAGTTTGACATTGATTTTGCATTGCGTTCCTAATGAATCCCTTCTCAATTAATTAGTATTTTAAATAATCTCAGTATTGACTTCTTGTATGTTCCGAGATGCTTTTCTGGTAACTACAGTTGTCAATAGTGGTTACTTGAGTTACTATATCCCTTCCTGTCATCTTAAATTAATCTGTCCATTCTCCTCCTACCTCTCTCATCAACAAGGCATTTCCAGCCACAATGAATGCTTTTTTGTCACACCATTCTTTGTAAAGTCTTTGTTACCATTCTTTGCAAACTCTAGAGATGTTGTGTGTAAAAAAAATAAATAAATAAATAAATTGTTTCTGAAATATTTAACCCAGCCATGACGTCACTGAGATCACATTTTGCCCATTCTAATGTTTAATGTGAAAATTAACTGATGCTCTTCCCCTGTATGTGGATGATTTGGGGTTGGTGATATAGTGCTGCCATTTCTCTCACTTTTTTATACAGCCATCTATCTCATCCCCAAACCCCTCCATCCAGATAGCCACAGTTAAACAGAAACACTGCCTCAAGCACACCTAACTGTTATACTGTATACATTCACATGCATATACACACCAGACATTGGTGTGGCTGGGAACCTCACTGTAACACTGCAGTAGGAGCTGTTTGAAGCCAGCTGTCACAACCTGACAGGCTGTTGTTTTAGAGGCCTTTGGTATGGCCAAGGGGCCGAGGGGAGAAAAACAGCACCAGGAATGTGTACAAGTCAAGACCCAACAGTAAATCCGTCGTTCGCTTCCTTTCCCCCTCTGCAAATGAGAGCCAGTGAGCTTGGCCCAGGGGGAAGGGGGACGTGGGAGCTGCCCGTTTCACACTCTGGACCAGCCAATCATCCTCCCATACCAGGCAACTGTTAAAACACCTGAGTCCAAACCTGTACTCAAGAACATCATACTAAGCTGAAGTAAAGGGAGAATAACGCTTGTTGTCAAGCTGTGTTTTTAGCTTGACGTATAATCACGCAGGTTCAAAGATTACACTAAGAATTTAGCAATTCAGCAAGTTGAAAAGACTTCTCTAATATACTAGAGGATTCTTGTTCTCAGCTGCCTTGGGCCTCTACTTTCCTAACAAGTGCTCACACCCACAGGCTCCTCTTAGAAGAGAAACAAAACCATGTGTAATTACCCAGATCCGAGAAGACGCTTGAGGCATGGAAAGTGTCTGTGTGTGTGTGTGTGAGTGTGAGTGTGAGTGTGAGAGAGAGAGAGAGAGAGAGAGAGAGAGAGAGATAGACAGAGTATGCGTGTGAGAGTATGCACGTGTGTGTGTGTGTGTGTGTGTGTGTGAGGTGAGAGCAATCTAGCTTGCTACATCACTGACAGGGTCCATACACACCAAAGTTGGGTTATGTGACCCCGGTGGTCTGGGAAGAACTGAGTGCTCGTATATCACCTCCTGTAACATGGAGAGTACTCCTGTGCAGGCTTTGAACTGAACACGGTTCACTGAGGAAACTACTGCTGCCCTATAGGGTTAGAGCTAGAACCACTGAAAATCACCAGAAACTATGTGCTAAAATTTTATGGGGTTCACAGTGGAAAACGCAGCAGATGTTAGCACAAAGACCGCTTTGCAGGTTTCACACTGGTTTATACAATGTAGATTGGCTCTATATGATAAACGAAAGACTCACATTACAAAATACATTTAAGATTTACAAATGACAAAAAAAAAATAAAAAAATCAGCTGAAGATTTGGTTGACATCAAACTCTCTTGCTTTTTTGTGTGTAAGAAAGATCAAACGAGTTTCAAGTCCTCACTGTGCTTGTATGATTCCTGACTTACAGTATATTATGGCCAGTATTGTTAAAAACATTTTTTCAAACAAATTTCATTATACACCACAAATTTGTTCTATGTAGAACACTCCATACATATGCAAGAAAGGAATAATGAAGGAACATGATGTTATAGTTAAAATCATTTAGAACAGGACCGTGTGATAGATCTGAACATGAACAGATGACCAATACAACCCTAAACTTATTTTTGTTTCTTGTTACTATTATTATTACTATGTTTTCTATCGTTTTTATGTCCTAGAGTGATGTCCTCAGTGGCACACTGAAGAATCCTCCCTGAAACTTTAAATAAACAAGAAAACCATATCACTATCAAATATTATACAGTTCTCTTTGTAAATGACAATATATTTTCTTACTTTGTGTATTCTTAGGCTTAGGCCATGTACAGCATCAGATATACGAATACAAACTACAATTCCCTAGGAATAAAATGTTACTGTCGAAACAAAACCGTATTAGAATGAATGGATTAATATCAACAGATCATCTGCATTACAGCTGGAATTAACGTCAGAGCTGCTGTTGTAGACAACGAATCCTCAACTCTCTAATTCGAGAATTCGAGACTGCTGACATAACACAAAGCTGCAATTTATCCTGAGCTCTGCTTTTGACAGCAAAGCAAAAAAAAAATGTTTAGAGGGGATGTCACAGGCATGTAAATGCAGAGCAGCCAACTAATTGAGAGTGGGAGAATAAGAGGTGGCTAGAGTTCAGCAGCTGACTTCTGACTCCCCTCCTCTTCCCAAATCTCATTAACACTGACAGGTGTTATGTGTGAGCAAGCACAGAACGAATAGGATAATGTAAACATACAGGCCCCCAACGCTCCACAGTATGGAAGACAGTGTAAAGATATCACACACACAGTTTTTCTAATGAGATGTAATTTGGATTTGCTGTCAGAAACCATTTGTCTAAACATTCCTGATCAACTATGTCTGTGTGTTCACAAACACAGGATACATAACAATGTGTAACTGCACAGCATCTAGGAGAAGTGATACTAATTATTCTGGGAAAAGCCACACAGTCTTAGAAAAAAGGGTACTAATATTTATCATTGCTTGTCTCTAGGGTGATAACTTTATGTTTCTTAAGTTTAAGTATCCTTCACCTGGAAATTAAATGTACATAATTGGACCACAATTACCTTTTAGAGTAAAGCATGTACGTCTTACTTAGTACAAAAACATGCATACACTAAAAGAGCACATACTGGTACAACCCCAATGACAATTAATAATATAGTTTTGCAACATTTTCTCCTGAGAGTGTGTGTGTGTATGTGTTGATTTTTCTCAGTGTTTGATAGTCTAGCAGTTTAACTCCTATGGGCCCTTCTTGTGGCCCACCATGGCCCCTCACGCTCTCCAGTTCAGGAAGCAGGGCCCTATTTCTGTTGTTCTCTCTACTGCAGCTGACAGATAATATTTTTCTGAATCCATGTCTATAACTTTGCACTTCCATGTAGAGATCCCATTACGGCTTAACTTGAGTGGCCCAGCTGTTCAAACAGACTGATTAATTAAAGGAATTCTGTTTGTAAAACAATCCTCCCCCCTTTCTTGTTCCTCTCCTCACAGAAATAGAGCTCCATGTTGGCCAGCTTACAACATTATTAAGGTCCTGGATAGGTCCATTGGGCTGTTCTCCTCGCATTAAAGGCTGATTCTCCCAGAGGTATTCCACATTAGCAAGACAAACACTTGAGTGGGCCATAGAGGGGGTGAAAGGAGGGGGTGCTGCAGAACTGTTTTACTGCTCAGCGCTGAGGCAGGTGAGCTCTCATGTTGCAAACTGTGAGCAAGGGTCATACTCTCACTCTTTCCCTTTCTCTCTGCCTGTCGTGAGCAGTGCAGGTGCTCGCTATTCATCACTGTGAAGACGCATGCTTAAAATCCCATTAGACCTGAATGCATGGTGACCTAGCTCCCTCATACCGGTGTTCAACGCAGAGGCCAGGGGTCATCTGAACTCCAAGCACTACACCACGCCCCTCCATCCGTCTGATCCAGCTGTTCCCGAAGAAAAAAAACAGACAGATGCAGTAAAGAGACTAAAGCAGCACTAGAGTTGGCCCAGCAATTGTGCACGCTTTAGCCTGCAGTGAGCCTCCCTAAGCAGGCGCTCCACTGTCAAATGAGAAGTTGATTTGTATAAGAAAACCTCTGAAACCTCATAAATGAGCAGTGTTCAGATATCTGCAGTATTAAGCCCTGTGCAATGACCCAAGAGAGCCTAAATACAAGCAATTCCATTCAACTCAGGCGAGGATTTTTTTGACTAGCGACAAGCCTATCATCTGGTGACTAGGGTTCATACTTCAAACACTTTCTGCTGCTTTTTAATCCTACAGCCCACCTGCTGTAAAGTGACACATCTCCATTGCTAGCCTGGCTCTTTGCACCATGAAGCAGGATTAAGGGCCCTGATAGCAATGTCTTATGTTAACACAATAAAAGCAGAAAAGAAGAAGAATAAAAATTAAGAGGTGAAGGTATAAGGAGATTCAGATAAATGTTATGCATATTAATGCAGCCGTTATGCTTAGACATTCAGGCAACAACATAAAGTACAAGCAGGTTGATTTTCCATAACGAAAACCAAATGAACATAACAGACAGAGAACCAACAGTGGACCAAGATCAAGCCATGCTGGAGTTACAAAATGTGTAAGCAAACAAAAAGCCCATGGTCTCCAGTCTGTCTTATTGTCTGTGCTCGGTTCCACATATTCTTCCCCTTAATTTCCTCCTAACTCCCAGAAACCTGTTCAGAAGTGGATTGGCCGCCACTCATATGGTTAGTGTGACTGCTTGGTGCCCTGTGATGTGCTAGGTGTATCCCTGCTTCCAAATGATCCTGGCACAGGCTCGAGATCCACAATTTCCCTGACCAGCATAAAGAGGATACTGAAGATAATCCGACTGAAAGAAGCAAGGAGATAGAGGATTGGCCAGGCTGACTAGTGTTAAGTGAACAAGGTTCATAAATGTCATGGAAATGCAGTGGAATTATGCCCTTTCAGAGTAGCTTACAGTAGCCCTGCTTTGTTCCACTGCTTTGGATTCAGGGATTCCACAGTGGTATCATGTGATTCAGACCGGATATCCCCTTCTTTGAAGCAACTGGCATTTGCCTTCCTTTCCCTACACTCCAGGTTGGGTGGCATTCCAGATAATGACCTGGGAGAATGTTGGCTCGGGCATCTGTGAAGGATGATGTATTTAAAACTGCTTCCAGCAATCTTCAATGTACTTATGTGTACCTATGAACTCATACTGAGACAACTCTCCTAGATTATGTCAAACCCGGTTCCAATTCTCCAACACCCAGGTCTCATGTCTCAGCTGTGCTCATTAAAAGTGCAAAAATGAGGAAACACTGTTTTGTTGTTGTATTTTTTTTTGTTCTTTTTTTTTTTAGTGTGTAGCCTAAAGAACAACTCTGGCAAGCAAACCCTAAAGCAGAATGTGTGTGTGCTGTTGATTTGGACCCACTTTGTGCTCTCCAACAAGCTCCTCAGGGAAACAGCTTGTGGGCTGGGGGGGGTCAGGCAGAGTGTGTTGGTTAAATTTGGGGGATTGGGGGCCAGTGTGTGAGGGGGGATGAGCAATAAAAAAACATCTTGAGCTGTAAGCCTTCTTCCACCCTATCAAATCCCGGCTGCACCTGTGATGACAACCTCTCACATGCAGTGCACTGATTGTGTAATATGTAGTGGGGGGTGAAGGGGCATCATTGAGAGGGGAGAAAACAGCATGAGTTTCTACTAATGTGTAAATCCCTGATAAGATCCATGTAGTTGTAACGAAGGACCTGGCCAATAAAAAAAAAAAATCTGTGTCCAAGATAGGCAGCAATGAAGGAGCAGAGGCCGGTGTTCTCTACCATCTGTTGCTTTCAGCTGTGCCTCACCAGTTTAAGTCATAACAGTAACCATGCCATAATCACATTATTGCACACATGGTGAATTTGACAAGTGGGGGGAGTCATGTGCCGGGGATTTGGCTGCACTTGTGGACACACGCACGCTGATGTTCACACACACAGTTCTTCCAGCTGTGAGCTCACCCTCCAGACATGTCTGTATGTGTATGCAGGCATGTTTTTATATACTGGTGGGGACCAAATTTCCCCATAAAGATAGGAATATCTGACAGATTTGATCTTATGTGAGGGAGATGCTGTTTATTAGTGGTTGAGAGGCTTTTGGATACTGAGATAAAGGTTGGGGTTAGGCTTAGGTGTCAACAAATCATTAATTAACCATAGGACTATTGATTATTAGGTCATCATAATTGTCAATGGACAGTCCTTACAAGGATCGTCTAAACATGCTGGTGAAATGTTCAAGCTTGGCCTACCTTGCACTGCTATTCTTACTCAGCATTAGATGGGAAAAGCACAGGCTTAGAAATATATGAAGAGCCCTCAGAGATTGTGTATTGGCAAAGCATTTGACGTTTTTTTTTGTTTTTTTTTAGCTGCAGACATTCAGAGGAAGCAGAAAACGAAAAACAACCAAATGCAAAGCTCATTGAAGCTGCACTGAAGCGGTTATTTACGACCCAAATACAGTAGATCCGCTTTTGTCTCACTACAGTGCTATATGGTGCTATCCTATATGTCTTTCCAATCCCTATATTTCTGTCTATTCTTAATTCCACAATCCATATTAATCAGCCTAAACACCAGATGACACAGTAAACTCTTCACTTTTCACTGTAACCTGAGTTTTATTAGATGTGTATGTGATAAGAGAAAGAAAGTATGCTTGTGCCGTTACAGATCTCAGTCAAGGACACAGCCGTGTTGTGAAGCTCAAAGAAACAGGAGGGTTAATGAAGACAGAGGCTCTCTGCCTCAGGATACCGTGCGAGTGGGAAGAGGTCAGTGTTTGAAAGCTTTCTCTCTCCCTCTGTTTTCCCAGAGGTGTGGCTGTGCTTTCGGCCACACCGCTAACAAGATCAGGCTGCAGGGTGGGTCACTGCTTGCCAGCTGTGTGTGTCTGAGAGTATTTGTGTAAGCATGAACGTATGTGTTTGTGAATATGGAAAAGAATGACAGCTGGTAAAGCAAAAACATACATGTAGGTAAAGAAACTGTTAAAAACATGGCCAATTATGATGTAAACAAATGCAGGGCTTAAAGGCCTTATAGTCAGAAACACACTCTGTCAGTGAGTCTGGAGTTACAGAGGTTCTAAGTATTGTCAACATGTTTAGCAGGACCCTGATTTATTTCATAGACAGAGAACTCTGGGTTTCCCCTTCCTTCCCCTGAGTCCAGCTGCTTCCCTCAGTGCCGTCTGGATCAGAGCAGGGTGCAGGGATCGGATACACATTCAACCACACAGCCACACGCACGCACACAAATGCACGCACACACACAAATGCACACACACACAGGAATACCTACCAAATAAAGAAAGCAGATGTACTCCTATCCACAAATCTGCAAAAACAGGCCACTCACACTTTCCATGCAAAAGGCAACGTAGACCTTTCTGCTCAATAACATGCTGACTGAGGGAATCAGAAATGACAATCACGCCCATCTTACAACACTCAGATCAATGGGTTTGTGTAAGTAGTGCACTTTTCCTCAACATATTTTGCTCTAATTAAATACATGTGCGATAACTGCATACCGCTGAAACATGTGCTGTAACAGGAGATCAGAGTGAAACATTTTTTGAAGGATTTTAAGATCATGCTGGACACAATCTCAGCATATTGCAATGTCTCGACTTCCTGGCCCAGTTTTTTTTTTTTTTTTGCTTTATAGTGTGGTGGTCAAAACATAAGATAAGCCTCACACCCCTGGAATCTGTGGAATGGCTTTGTTTAACTTGCCTTCAGAAAGAAATAGTTTGGGACGAAGGTTAGAAATATGATGCCCATACTTGTCTCCTATCTTTGAAGATGTCAAAAGAGCAAAAAAACCCATCAGATGTCTTTCCTCGTAATAACTGAGCAGATAAGATGTGTCCGAGGACTGTCAAGGACCTGCCTACCTTTTTTTTTTTTCCGCAAAGAGACTGTTATCTTGTTGCTGCCACACAGGGTTTTGCTTTGCTCTGCTCTGTTAGAAGACACAAAATAAAAACATGATCAGTAATCATAAAGGTCTCAAGATAATCCTTATCAGGCTTTGTGAGGAGCATGTGGGTCTTAGCACACTAATGCATGCTGCACATTACAGACATGGAAGAAAGTGAGCAAAGAAATGTTTCTTTCATTGTGACCAAGGAATTCTCTACAGTTTTGTATAAAATCTAGTCAGAGACAAGTTGTAATTTCTGTTCCTTTTCAAGTTTTTGTGTATGTGAGTACGTGTAAATAGAAAAATACAAATACAAAAATACAAAAGTTGAAGGCTACAGAGTTCTGGGTTAGATGCATATTCCAGGCTTCTGTCCTTGAAGCTACAGTGGAACAGGCTTTTCCTGAGCTAACCTCTTCTAGGCCATTGGCTTACAGGTAGCTTTTTGATTTTCCAAAAAAAAAAAAAAAACCCTTTGGAAATTATTTGATTGTCTGATATATAAACAACTGTTAAAATATTCAACAACAACTACAGACAGCATGTTGGGACAGTGGGTAGAGTGGAGTGTCCTGGGTCTCTGATTCATCCCTGAGCTCAGCTTACTCTCTATGTGAAGTTTTGCATGTTCTACCTAGGTTTCCTCAGGGGCCTATGATTTCCTCCCTCCACTTAAAAAAAGGTCATATGGTTACTCTAATTTGCTCCAGATTCAAATGAGAGCATGACTGGTGTACAATGCCAGATGTATTCCTGCCTTGATTCAAGACTTCACACCTCATGATGCACTGCATCCCTGACTGAATGAATGAAATGAACAAAATGTTCATATGCAGCATATTGCTACAGTATCGAGAAAAAATCTTGAATTTTACCATTCCCAGAATAGCGACCTGTTGCCATGATAACCACTAACACATTTCATCAGTCTCTAATCACTGCTCATTAGTTCATTTGCCACACCTCTCTTTATTTGCTCTGAGTGATACATTTCTACACCATATATTATTCTTATAATTTGGCACTTGAATCTATTATTCATATATATTTTGATCACCCCTTTGTTTTTACTGCCATGATTGGATCTGTTTGGTTTTCTTGATTTTCCCTGGCTCACAGCACAAATTTCTGACATTTGCCAGCATAGCTATGTCACCTTTGCTTACACCATTCCACAGACTAAAGGATGACAGTGGGTAGCATGAACCAGGACTGTTTACCACATGCTGCATGGCCTCTTGGAAGCTTATTTTGAAATGGCCACAATCGCGGTCCTTGAAATTTTACATACAAATGTCAGTCTATTCATCCAGCAATTTTAGTTGTGTTACCCATGGTCCAGGCTAGTAAAATATTCTGACTGACCTAATCTTTTTCCCTGCAGAGTAAAACAAACATTTCTTCTGCGGTTGCTGTTGGGATATTTCAATTCAAATGACGCATGGAGGGTCTTAAAGTCGCATCTGATTTTTTATACAAAACTAATGTTACAGGTCATTCTGTCTGGAGAAAAAAAGGTTATTTATTATATTTTATTTTCACTATTTTTGCCAAGTAATGTGCCTCTTTCTCTCTTTGATGATAGTCCAAACCTTCTCAACCATAGGGTCACCTGAGATACTGACACAGGACTGACAGGGGCTCTATGCAGAGAATAATGTCTTATAGAATATTTCAAAATAATGATTCAAAAATTTATTAGCCTATAATAAATTGGCTTTTTCTTCTTTCTTGCTTAAGAGATACAACTGTGGTGAGCTAATTGTATATCTAATCATAAAGGCATAATGAAAAAGAACACTCAACTCTATTGTGATGTGTATCATGATGTATTGCCTGGAACATCAAAGTTCTTTTTGATTACTTTTAATCCTAACATAAGAATGATACCTAACAATTATAGTGGGCCTATAATTCCAAACCTACTAAATCATCCAAGTTATGGGGTTGATTTGAGAGAAACGTAGACCCTTGAAATAAAAGAACAGGAAGAAGTTACACCTGTGGTAGCCTTTGAATTGATCTGATCTGGACAAAATGTACCTCTGCACTTAAAAATTCTTTCTTTTCTTTGGATTTGAGGCTGGACAGCAAACTGGTGTTTAGCCAGGAACAAAATTGTAACAAAAACAAATAACTATTCCAGAACGAAAATGATTTAAAAATGTTAAGTATGCATTAAAAAGATAAGCAAGCTCTTGTGAGAATGGGAGAAAGCTACTCAACACAGAGGGATAGGGACTTTCTACTCAGCAGGCACATCTCTGCGTTCTTAATTTGTTAACTCTATAAACAATGAGTACCACTGCATTTGAACCTATTTTGATAACAACCTCAGTAAATTATCCTAAGCAATTTCACAGCTATATGCAAGAGCATAAACAGTACAGTTCCTAAGTCTGTGTATGTTCTTATCAATACAAACACAGCTGCTATGTGTTTTACATTTCCAAATTATACTAGTCTACATTCGTATGTAAAAGAAAACTTTTTTTTTCTGTTACTATTTTTCTACTTCAAGCTTTATGTTGTGGTTGTTGCACAACAACAAATTTATACTTAAATATACTTTAAATGCATGTACGTTATTGGTCTTATTATTGATTTGGAGTAAACGCAAGTGAACACAGATTTCTAAGTTTGCTAGTCAGTAGGATTTCCCAGTGTATTTGATGAAAATAAAGTAAATTGTAGTTAGTAATGTATAACTTGGTCTATGTCTTGATGGTTCAGGGAATTTTGCAACAGGAGGCGGCCATTTGGCATAGAGTATGATAGCGTGGCAGGTACCTCCGGGCTTCCAGAAGCATGATAAGAGAGTGTGTGTAATGCCACAGATAGTACCTTGGAAGCTGTGAAACCCAACGCTTTGCAGGATGGACGGCTGTCAAGATAACACACCTGTGTACTGATGGAAAAGCATGATGTCAAAACAAGATTAAAGCAGCACGATTTCAAAACATGATGCTTAGCCACATCAGAATGAAAACATAGAGGGAAGGCTGGAGCAAGTTAAGATAAAACTTGTGTTTGTTCTGGGTTTGAGTTTTTTGCGATATTATGTGAGAAACTCTGCTCAGATCTGGGATGTATATCAATATCAGACTGCATGTAAAGCATACCAGTGTCGAAGATAATGATGATGATGATGAGGAAACCTTGATCAGAGAAATCAGACAGAACTGATTTAAGACAAGGAGATCTTAATCTTATGCTTCATATTTAGGTTTCAGAGCTTTATTCTCCCACCACAGGAGATAGGTTGTTGTCACGTAATAACACTCATGGTCTACTGGCATTAAAATCCATCTCAGACTAAAGTTAAGTAAGTTAAGACCAAGGTCTGCTGCCCTAATGTTTCACCACAAACTAACACGATCAAATCTGTTACTGGGTGCATGGCTTGGTGTGTCAGGTGCTATGACTGAGATAAAGGGCTTTTTTCAGAAAATCAAAACTCTAAGTGTATGGTTTTTACATACTCAAAATATAGTACCTTATAGTATTAAAGGACAGAGCCATTTTTAAAAGAATTATGAAAGCTGTGTGTTGGATGAAAGCTGGTTATGTTGAATGAACAAATATCAGATCATGCAAAACATCAAAATTATAGGTGGTGTAAAAAGGAGATTATGTCAGGTTTACTTATACCACAGCTCATAAGTTGATGGGAAATGGTGGAGAATTTACTAAACCCATAAAATTCAGCTGGCTCCTGTCTGAATCAGCTCTGTGGAAAAAAATGATTTGTTCTCTTGCACACAACTGTCTCACTGACACTTTCCTAATCAAATGTTGTTATGGACATATGACCCTATATTTCATTTGTAATACCTTTGCAGCACATTATATTTTAATTTGACCATAGTAGAGAGAAGTCGCAACTACTGAGAACTAAGGTTCTGAGAGCCATGAGCTGAACTGAAAAGTATTTCACATTGATCTCCCTGGCGTACATCTAAGGCTGCTAGAGTGTTTGAGAGTGGATTGACTGCCATGAGGTCACTCGATGATTTACAGACACCAGCCCCTCCGGCAGTGTTGACATTAGCAACAAGACGAACACATTTGAACAGAAAAGCTGTTTATTTGTGATTTACGTTACCTCGTAATGGTGTTCCGCTTTACAAGCTGCACAATAATGACTCTCCCAGGTACCATATCTCCCGAGTGGGCCAAACAAGGAGAGTAACGTGTTCACATTTCCAGAAATCTAAAACCTTGGAGTGCTTGGCTCCAATCCACCAGTTCCTGTGTCTGAGAGTGTTTATGAAGTGACTTTAAGTGAGAGTCATTACTGCCCATTTGTGCCTACTCTTGCTGGTAGAGCCTGATCTATGGTTTTGATTCCTGACTTGATTTGAAAATCTGATGTTCCCAGCAGAGAGGTGTAGTCACTGAGAATTCAGTGTGAATTTCAGGTGAACATGTTTTACTGAGACGCAATGGTGAGGAGGTTTGGGAAGAGGTTTAAAATTTTAAGAGAGAGAGAGAGAGAGAGAGAGAGAGAGAGAGAGAGAGAGAGAGAGAGGCGCCCGCCACAGCTTTGACACTTTGACACACCCTGAAGAGCGCTAAGAGAATTCAAACAGCATCTCTCAGATGTTCCACTTCCTCTTGTAAAGCAGAGGAATTCTTTCATGTTACAAGTACTTTGTTTTATTGCTGTGGACCAACAAGTGGTTTGTAGGCCTGGTGCTGGGCCTACAGCCCCCACACTTCTCCAGGCACAGGCCTGCACTGCACACTGACAGAGGAGTAGGACAAGGGAAGAGGAGGAGGAGGAAGAGGAGGAGGGGAAGGGGGGCAGGGAGGGAAGGGAAGACAGCTCTCTCTCAGACCTGGCACCCACTTCATCAGTCTTCTTGTTATCCCAGCTGCAGAAAACCGCACCATGGTCCATTCTTTCTGAAGAAATAACAAGATGAGCATTCCAGTGTAAAGTGGCATGGCCCACAATTTATGGCATCTCTTCATTCTTCCTTATTAGGGCCTGATAGCAGCCAGGCCTTTCTCTCAGGCAGACAGAAAACACAGACACAAGATCTTGTGTTCACCAGCCTAGTGTAAGATATTCAGAAGATGACCAAGCATCCAAACCACGACCCCAATACTGTGATACTGATGACTCCACATACACTGCTTTATACCGATTCTCTGGGAATGTGGTAGTACGTTATGTGAGCCAAAGGGGTGTTAGGGAAACTCAAGAGACAGACATCAGCAACAAGAGGCTGAATTTATTGACTTCCTTTATTCTTAAATCAATTTCTTCAAGCCAGGAATAGCAAGTGAAGCATACTTCAAGAAAAAAAAAAAAGGATAGTGGACTGAAAGAAAAAGATCACATATGTGGATACAAATCAGTGAAGCCCTCAGTTACCCACTATAAGCATAAATATAATGATTATAGTAGCCAACTAACTAGCTTGATTTATTTCTTACTAAGAAAGAACATGTCCAATGGCAAAATATAAAAGAATTTAAAAACATAAAAGCATGCAACACAATCATACAATACAATAAAACAAATCTTTACGTAACTATTGGGTTGCTTTCCATTAAAAAAATATTATGTGCATTATGTAATGTACACCTTCATATTTATAAAAAAGTTACACTTTTGTTCAATCTGTTTCTGACTCATCTGTGTTTATGTGGCTCATTGTCCAGCTGGATTAGCTTTATTTATACTGAAATTGAAAAGTAATGACATTTTGCTTAAGAAAAATTAGAAACACTTGAATACCTGCTCAGTCACTTATGCAACAGCAGGTTTACTGAAACTGGGCATTTGAAAATAAATACTTAGGTTTTTCCAATGTTTCTCCATACATCTTTATAAAACATAATTTCATGCATAACAGAAAGAAAGCTGGACTTTACAATGCCTACATTTGAACAGTTTCCTAATGAAACTTTAGGCCCCCCCTCCCAAGGTGTATTTGGGAGGCGGGGCCTAAAGTAATTCAATTTTTCAATTCAATTTAGCGCTTTTAACAATGGACATGGTCTCACAGCAGCTTTACAGAACATACGCATAAAAAGTAATATAATGTAATATATTATTGCAATTCAAAATGTACATTCATTCACAAATGAATAAATGGCTACAAAAGATTTACTTGCTAATGTGCTGATAAATAATCACACCTAAATGAAGCAGCAATCAACAGGTTATATTTTTGTCAATTACAAAAATTATTATGAGTTAAGAGTTATTGTGCAATTATGCTAATTCATGATAATACAGATGGGCTAAGAGCATGCACCGCTCACTAGCACTACAGTGAAAATTTAATGAATTCTTCCCACTCCAAAAAAAGAATCTAAATCCCAAAGAATTCATGGCTTAAAAAACTAAGCCACAAACATTTTACACTGAAACTGCTCAAAAGGAATTGATGTGGCTTAACAACAGAGCTTAAATAATGTGACCATTTCTTAAAGGGCACACATCAATCCTGGGCTTTGTATAAAGAAGACATACAGCTCACATATGGGCTTTTTATTTGATACACTTGTTGAGGACGGATAGTTACATTCAGAGTAAGGACACCTTGGCAGCACACTCAAACTGCGTTGCCTCTTGCTTTTGTTGTCTGTTCCAAGAATCTCACAGTGTTATGGAGGAGTGTAGTGAAGGCCAACATAAACGTTCCTATGGATTCAATCATTTGTCAGTTCCTCACTCTCATGCTCTTTTGTTGCACATTGTGTGTCAGGTCCGTAGAAACATAGAGGAATAGGCATGAGCTAAAGGCTCAGGAGGTTCTTTCATTGTGTTTCTATGCCAACTGATGTTTCAGTGCACCTGTACCTGGCAGGAGTATGTAATTGAACGCAGCATTAACCTAGACTTCCAGCACCTGCACTCTGCTCTAGCTGCTTTTATGCTGATTTCCAGAATGTCTTCATGCTTGATTCATTCACGACTTGAGCTGGGAGGTCCATTTGCTCTGTGTGTGTGTGTGTGTGTTTGGCAAACGTTCCAGTAAGACATTCTGTTCACAGCCAAATCTTTAAGCACAATAAATTAAAACAGGTGTGTGGTGTTACATTTGGGACTAAAGTATCCACCGCTGCCGTGCTAAGCCTCTTCTCTTCTGCTTTATATTATAAAACATGTTTTGGTGAGAAGAGAAGTTTCAAAAGAGAGCTGAAAGTGGCAATTTGAGGGCCAGATACATGCTGCTTCTTCTCAGTGGGGAAAGGCTATTGAATTCTGCCTGACAGGACCACAGACTCAGTCACCACACATCGTGCAGTCTTTCCCCAGGATAGCTGGATTAACCAAAGCCATCTCTTTTCTTTCTTCTAACATCTCCAATGTACAGAAAGGCAAAGGAATATCTCTCCTCTCCCTCTCTCTCTCGATCTCTGTTTGGAACTGGGAATGGAATTTCCATTCAGTTCTGAATCAAGATGACCATGACATTGTTTTGTACTGCTGACTGTAGTTAAGAAATATTTGTCTCCACATGCCACCATCACCTTGCTTTGACACTCAAGGCAGAAGTTCCACAGAACCGTGGACACAGGGAGCTGGAATGTGCGATTCGTCTCCCGTCTCCCTCTCCATTCTGCCGTCCGGAATGAATCATGCTCTTTTGATGAAACAGAGCCAATGTAAGCAGAGGCTTGACGAGAAACACCAAAAACTGTCAAACTGTTGAGGTCTGCAGTCAAAACTACAGCTGTGGATAACATTTTAGCACTGTCATTTTCTAGACCTTCTCTCTACCTTTCTCCTCCTTTTTCTTTTTTTCCTCAAGCTCTCTTTCTCTCCCCTTGGTTGGAATTGATACCAGCCCATGCTTGTAGGAGTTACAGTACCCGAGCCCTAATACACTCCAGACATCCTCACTTCCTAATGACTCGCTATGCTCCGAGCCTTTCCGGGCATGCCTGTGGCCGCCAGCCACACTTACACACATGGTGTCCAGACAGAAAACACACACAGAGACCCCAAAAGACACCTGATAACATATATCAGTCAAGAAAAGATGCAGGTTAGTGATTCTCCTCGATGGCACAAGCCCATAAGCAACCAAAGCATCCAGGGCAAATCCCTGTACTAACTAAAAAGGTTGATAATCCCCAGAGAGCTCGTATGCTTTTCAGGTATCTGGTCTTCATTAAGTTGCACTGCTCTGCACGCTTTTTTCTACTGCCAAGGCATGTTAAACACAGGCGACCAGCAAAAATGCTGCAGAGTAAACTGACAGCAAACAAAGACATAGAAATGTCCTTAATAAAAGACACTTACCCATGCTTTATCCCAGCTGATTCCAGGTTCTACCTACAACTCCAGATTTGAGCTTGGGGCTTAGTCAGCTGGACAAGGTTGTTTGTTAATGTGATTTCCCCTCTCATTTCTAAATCACTGCTCCACTGCTGAAGGATTATGGTGCTTTCCTCAATGCTGGATCCTAATTGTGGCAAATGTATTCTCATTGAGAAACAAACCATTTATCCTTAAAAGGACTATGAAAAATTTGGCCAAAGGTCAACAACCCAAGCCTGTATTCCTGAAACATTTCACAGCTGGACAGCAGTTTCTGGATCAGTTTGTATTTAGCTCATAGTGCCATGCAGGAAAAACACAGAAACACAGAGCTTTTATGGTAACTGTACTTTCACATAGTGAGTGAATACTGGAGTAAAGGTATGGAACACAGAAATTGCAATCTATAAGTTATATGTAATATCCACTTGATCTAAACGCACTAAATGTGACTTTTTTATAAATGGCTTCCTAAATGTCCATGATTATAACTGGCTATTCGAATATAATAAGAATAAAAATCATATATTCGTTAGGAACCCTCTGGGGAAAAGTTCACATTTCAATTACTTGTCGCGGCATAATTCAGTGAGATCACTTCTACGTGTCCTTACGTTGATGTCAAATGTATACAGCTGTATTGCAAACTTGTGCCAAGTTCATCTTGATGCCTATTACTAACTCCTACGACAGAGGGAGTGGCCATTTCACTTGGATGTGAATGTAGGAAAAAGTGCAAATGTATTTTCCCTGTGGGACAAATGCATCATGCAAGTCTACAGATGCTAGGAACATAAATACTATTCATGTGAGATGTGGCTAAAGATCCAGGCCAGCACAATTATTTGTGCGTTCTCCAAACAAATACAATGATATGATTTTTTTGGTCTATACTTTGGCATGTTGAATAATTGCATGTTTGTTAAACCTTACTGTTCTTGAATACATTTCTAATACCAATCAGTAAAAAAGTGCAATTAGAATTGTTGCATTTTATCACTCCAATCAAGTTTACAATTCCAGAGTCTGTCTTCAAGACAAGCCCGTTGATTTTGTTTTATTGTCAAACTGCCCTGTTCCTCCTGCCAGCAGAGGGTGCACACAATGTACCCTTATCCACCTAGTCATTTTTAGGGCTATTGTTTTCGCCACAAAGTGTCCTATTGACTTTAGGCCACGTACATCCGTCCTCCCTCATGCCCTCCCCACTCTGTTCTTACTGTGTACAATCACACAAACATTCACAGACATGCTCAAGCACACTTTGCTTACACGTTGCCATGGATCCTGTGCCCACTGATGTCCACCACAGCTGAAACAAACGCCGAGTTTTACTTCCCCAGCAACTCTGCCACAAATGGCATCACATCATCCATTCAGCTGACTCTTATTATGTTTACCTTGGAGATTCGTTCACAACCATATAGATACATTGCAGGTATACAATTACTGGCTGTAGCCCATCTGTTCTCAGACCTCTTCTACCACATTCATCAGGGAAAAGGACCCAGCTTAAGACAATTACTAACTACACGGTTGGTGGACCATATCATACCACAACCATGTCATTGTCACTGTTGCACTGTGAGAAACTGAATCCCAGCAACATGCACCACTATACAAGGTTTATTGTAGAAAATAATCAAAGATGTGTATCTAAGATAAAACAATATTATACCTCTGCAGTTTATACTGCAGTGCACTTGGTTTGGGGACATGCCTAATAATAAAAAGAAAACATACAGTGATTAATATTCAAAATTGGTGGAAAGTGTCAGCACTTTGTAAGCGTCAGTAAGTTTTCCACCACAGGAGGGCCTTCAGAATAAAGGACTCGCTGTAGACAAGCTGAATATGATGCATTTTTTTCTTCTCATCGTATTAATTTGAAGAGATAGAAAATGACTGGATAGGGTTGTAGCTGGTTATAGCTGCTAGAAGGTAAGAGATTACAGAAACTTTCCTCAACACAACATATAACTACTAATGGTTAAAATTATGCTGTGTCATTCATTAATAAATCAAAATGTTTGCAAAAACAGACTTTGGGCATGCTGTTATGAGAAAACAATCCCCTTTGGCATGATAATGGAATCACCCCACTTTATCATAGATTATTTACTTATAATGGCACACAGCTGCCATGTTTTGTTCCTACATATATTACATTTTGTGGACTCCCAGTGCTTTCAAAGTTGCCAATCATGTATTGTGTATATGTATGCAGAATCCATAATAGTACATTTTACATGACAGGTTGTCATGTCAGGTTAAGAGCTGGTGACACAATATTTTTTTAAAAAAGTAAACAATTTGTATACATATTTAGACTAAATACTCTGCAACATAAATAAATATTTCTTCCACCATTTGTAATTCTCTTCAGGCCAACGGACCACCTGGTGGACAAATGGTTAGGTCATCTAGGGTAATAGAGTGACAAGAGTGGGTACACTCCGTCAATAGCAGCTGGCATTGTTCTTCCTGCATGAGCACTGATTCATCACCTGGAGCAGTTAGCTGAGAGGAGCGGAGGCTGTTCACCATAAGCCCTTCAGCAACCCCAAACACAGCCTGTATCCCTAACCTCCTTTGACACTTCAAAGCCCAGTCGGCCCAGAGAGGCAAGGCAGGGCCTGGGGAATCATACTAGACAAAGGAAGCGATTAAGAGATAAAGATCAGTCTGAGATATGACATTTCATCCCAGGCAGATCCGGTGGACACACTCCATTCAGAGAAGAACACTGTGGAGGAAAAGGAAAAGGGAAGGCAATGCCCCTCCTTGGCCCCCCTCTATTACTGCCTTCACTGTCTGTCTGCAAACATGGGAAAGGGTCGACTGCTCTCCAACAATTGCTTCTAGCTCGTGCTCCCAACCAGCGCACTTCAAAAAACACAGCAACAAGGTGACACGACTTCAAAGGAAGGAACAGCCTAAAAGCCACATTAAGAGGAAGGCCCATATTGTCAACTAGTGTCCAAAACATACAATTACAGACACATTAACTTTAGATTCTTTTGACCAAAAAGGCCTATATAATATTCATCTTGCCTTTAATTTTCTTTCAGAAGTTATTATCAATACAAAAGAAGTGGGAGTAAAAAAACGTTCTATTGTGGACCTAATTGCCACAAGGTCAAGTTACGGATCTAGTTTCACATTTGTGCTTTCAAACTGCAGCCTGCAAACCCAGAGCACAGTCCACCTGTCTCTTTCAGGTGAGCTCAGTGGCAACATATTAACAGAGAACCTTTGAGAAAACAAGCATGCTTATTCATACCTGGTATCAGAAACCTTTGCAATGTGATTTTACATGAATGTGAACTGAGGCCATATGCCAGAACAGTTTTGAATTAGACACTTTTAGATAAGATTTAATTATGATATTTGATGAGATCTTTTCTTTTTCTAACTGTAAGGTTTGCACCTGTCACAGTTTGTGCTTTGTTGGAAACTACAAGTTTAACGTCTGGAAATCATCCCATCATAAGAACTGAAATAATTTGGCACAGAGTGAAATTTCTTTCAGGCAGATGCAGGACCTTCAGTCCAGTGAGCCGCACACCTGTTGGAACAGTTAATAGCGATGCTGGGAAGAAAGTAGAGGTCAGTGCACAGTTAGAGGTCAGGGAGAGCAAGGAGGCAGGGGCCATATTTTCATTAGCTGTGTCTAATGAAACTGTACAGCAACTGAGTAGAAAGCCCCACCACTGAGACTCACTACCTACTACAAAATTACACTGCCACTCCAATAACAAAAGCAGCATTCCATCCTCACAACAATACCAGCTCCTTATGCCCAGTTTCCTCAGCAGAAGGAAATTTCCACTCTGAAAATACCCAGTAACCTGGCTATGATTGGGTTGAGCGGTCAAAAGTAATTTATAAGAAGTTTGGATATTATTTGCTGTGTAGTCATAGTGCTCATTTAGATCAAATAGAGACTATTTTTATTGGCTACTGCTGTGTTGGTTTTATATGGAAAACATCCGTGGTGTCTGCCAGTACAAGCTTTTCCATTAGATTGTTTTCTCCATTGAACAGCGAGTCTCTCCAGAATTGCATAGGAAACATACATATGATCCATGTAATAGATATGTACAAATACATACGTCAACAACACAATTTTTAATGTGTTTAATATTTAGTGTTTATTACAAGGTAAGGTGAACGCCATCATATTTTAAGATGAATAAATAGGTCTTAAGGATCACTCTTGTGCCTTTACTTCACTTTGGGGTAATAAACTAAAAGGTACACAACACGCATTAAAGATATAAAAGATGCGCCCTTGAGGATATGACCTCAGTGTGTTTATGTGACCTGAGTGTGTTTAATGTGTGTTGATAAGTTTTAAAAATAAATAAATAAATAAATAAATAAATAAAAGTGTCTTAATGAGCACATCTTAAATGCACCTTAGGATAATTTACAAAAAAAAATATGAGAATGGAGAGATATCCAAAATATATTACTTTATGTTTTAGGGTAAAGGTGATCAGATGTATGGGCCATTGTATTAACCCAGTATCAGGAGAAGTGAAGCCAAACCATGCCAGGGTGGAGGGCGCTGTTCAAGCAGTTGGGAATGCACTGTTTTCTTTGTCTGCCCCACACTCAACCACTTGTAAAGAGTACAGTAAAGGATGACTCACCTAACCATATTACATGTTCACACATCTCTCCAGATCAGTGCCTGTGGTTTTTACATCACTGAACTCTCGAATGTTTATTATGCACATAAGTATTTTTTAAGCAGTTTTTTGTACTGCAACAATATATCTTCCGGGACTACCATATTTTTGCACAAATAATTTATTCATAATTAATTTATTGTGTTTTTTATATGACTTAACTGTTCTTACACACAATTAAATATGTACAAGTTTATTGGGAGTACAATAGGTGGTGGTGAAAATGGACAACCTGTTGATATAATTCATGTGTTTGCGTGGTTTAAATTTCCCAGAGAGAGAGCAAGTACTTCTGACCAGGTGCTCTTGCAGAGCACTGTAGAAATGTGACTGTGACACCTCTAGCCATAACCCTTTCACCTGGATGAGTCCTGGAGGAAATCCAGACTCACCAGGATTAAACGGGTTGTCCCGTGTTCAGCCAACTGCTGCATGGCAGTGTTCTCTCTTGCATGACAGCCCATGGTCGAGTGCAAGTCTCAGGTACCATGCTGAATCACAGAGGTGTCTCTTTGGAGCAGAGGTGCAAGCAAGGGTGAGAGTGTGTGACACGGTTAACCTCCACAGATGGAAAGCGGCTGCTTCTAAAGTTTCACCCCCCCTTGGCTCGCACTCCACACACTTGGGACCTGCGTGTGAATGCAGCGCAGTGAGTGGGAGACTGAAACAAGAGGCTTTGACCTCCAGCTGCACTGACATCGGCTGTCAGCACCCAACTCACCCCCCACCCTCCACCGCCAAATAAACCCCCATCCAATCGGCAGTAAGGGTGCAGGATGAAACGGGTTTGTGCTGAAGACCGCACAAAGCGATGCCTCTTTCTCAACAACAGGGGCTTTTGAGTGGCCAATCTACCGTAGGAAAGCACTCTTTTATCTGAAGCGGCTGCTTTCAAACAAATCAAGTGACTTATTAAGCTGAACCAGGTCAGGTGCGCCTGTGCTATCATGGAACACTAGAAAGAGGAAAAGAGTAGGATGGCAAAAAAAAAATGTAGGAAAAAAATTTAGCTTCACAAAGGAACAATTTTGAAATTTAATTACCAGCAACTATTTTTAAGCAGACAGGTGGGCTGGGTTCCTCCAGAAATATGAGGTGATGTCTTATTTTGAAGGATCTTCTGGGTTTGTTTATATATCTTTCTTTGTATAAATTCCTGAACTTTAAAATCCTTGTAATGGGCATTCTTGTCTAATAGCTAATCTACTAGTATGAAATTTTTATTACACTGTTTGAAGTTTGAGAAACCATAGGCATCATATGTTTTATTATAAATAAATAACTTACTTGAAAGAACAGCTAAAATACACTAAAACAATGTTAATTAAAAATTATTTTAAAAATAACACTACATTTTCTTTTCAATATCCTTTTTTATAAAGCTTTCTATTTTCATATTCTATTATTGTTCAGGCATGCAAACACCAGACGAAGAGTGAAAGAGAACATAATGGGATGGAGACAGAGCTGTCGTTTCTGTCTGAATTAAATCGTTTGTCGTAACATATGACTATGTGATTTACCTCACGTAAATGTTGAGGTTTCAGTACTTCCTGTCTTATCTAGATATTTTACTAATGTATGCCTCCTTTGTGAAGACATGGTGGGATAATAAAAGTCCCCAATTAGCATAGTTTGGTGATGTTATCTTTCTGCTGCAGACCATTTGAAATGTGTGTAATTGTTCTGTCCGTTGGCTTAAGATTCTTCCCCTCTGCCCTTAGCCACTTCCAAATTAAATTCTTTTCCTTCTCCCTGTCCACTGACAAGTCTGTGTGTGTGATAGGGAAAGGTTCAAAGAGAAAGCGAGGCTACAACCTCGGGCCAAACTAGAGCTTTACCTAGGTGTGCAGACTTTGTTTTGCCCTGGGGAAGAAGGCTGTTACAACTGCCAGGTAAATTAACACTAAACATACCAGCTAAAAATAATAGTAGCTGGTATAATATATAATTATATATAGCTACCGAATATATAATTAGGTAGCTGTCTTACTCACACTAAGAATGTATTTTGGGTCTGGAAATAAATTTGACAGGCATTTGAACAACATTTGAAGCTTTTTCTGTATCACAAAATAATATGTTTGTTTTTTATATATATTTTAAACGAGACAGTATTTACTTCATTAAACCAAATGGTTAGCTGTATAGACCTGTCTTTTCAAAACACTGAAGAAACACCAACAGTGTTTAAGGTTTTCAGAAGAAGAAACGCGCCATACAAGGTAAACTGTTTATGCTAATTAGATTAGCCCCGCGGATAAGTCTAGACGCTTTACTTAAAACTGGTGTTTACGCTTTTTTAACAGCCCCAAAAGGAATGTTTAACCAAAAGTTGGGAAGAAAATTCCGGTTTCATAAAACTCCATAAGCCAACTATCATGACCGAATGTTCACAGTTTACCTTCAATGTTAATCCACTTAATTCAAGACACATCAGTCTGAACGATTCTTCGTTCGGGCTGCTTCATACATTACTGGGTCTGCATCCAGTTGATAAATCCTTACATAGACATAATTAATGTGCTTGAAAACACACGCAGGTCATCTCTCTGACAAGTTGTACTGACATTATTTCCCTAAGCATTCTGAGCTCCGCCTCCATTTTACACTCGCGCCACTATCCGCCAGTTCAAAGCGCCGCCATCGGCATTATCGCTGAATATGGCCTGTAGTCCTTATAGCCGTCCAACTGTAAATAAGCGATGCAGAGAGTCTATTGTCTGTTTGGGGCCACAGGTTGGCGACAGGCGTCTCTTTTCATTCGGCAGGAGCTGTCGGGAGACAAAAGCAGGAGACAGTCGGTCTAACCTTTGATTCCTCACAGAGAGAGTTGACAGCGTCTCAGCACACGTCTGCAACCATCACACCGTAGCCGCCATGTCGGCAAATTTGTAAAGGAGTCACACTTAATCAGCTACTCTAATTGCATCTTCATAAAGGAAAGCAAACTAAGTGCGATTTTTAAAACGAAAGCTGATGATACTTGCAAAAGCGTGTCTGGAGCTCTTCTGCTAATTTTTATTTTCATGTCACGTTGTCTTGTAACGTTTCACAATTTATTAAAAAAAAAAACACATTAATGGGACATCTAAAATAAATCACATGTCTAAAAAATTGCCGGAAAATGTGAATTAAAAAAAATCAAAGTACATTTAAGATTTCTTCAACTGATTTATCACACAAATCAGTTAGTTGATCATTTCACATAGTGCTCTATTTCCATACAGAAATTATGCATTTCTTGCATTTGTTCATCTGCTCAAATAGAAAGTTGTCTGGGAAGTTAAACATTTTTCTTTTTTCCCTTTTTTGTAAATGTATATAGTATGAAAGAAATAAATATTATCAGTATATATACTTTATGTTTGGTGAATTTTCAAGCTATTTTCTCATTAAAAACCCTTATACAATATAATATACACCATGAAAAGTTGTACAGCTTCTTAATGTTTAAAATAAGGTCTCACTTTTATTTTTTTTTAATATGTAGATATAAATATATATATATTTTGTCAAAATATATGATCATATGGTCAAGGAAACAAAGGAGACAAACAAACATCTCAACATAAACGTTATAAATAAGCATCCAAGTGAAAATATTTAGGTATACAATGGGGCCATTAGATCTTGCCTTCATTGTGCTAGTATTTCTTAATGCTAAAACCCAGCTAGCGGCAGCCACAGCCCTCCACAACCATTTCCTGGTAGTTTTTCAAGACTACCCTGTCAGTCTCATCCAGGTAGAGCATTGAGATAGCACTCAGCTCAGTGGGCACACAGCAGGCTTTTGGAATATTGCTGTTCAATGAGTTGACCAGTGTTTGTACAATAGCATGGTTTGTGGAATTCAGATGGTCGGCTAGAGGGAAGGGGCAGTCCCCGTGGCAATAGTATGCCTGATAGCCTGGTGGTGCCACTATCCAGTCGTTCCAGCCTACATCACTAAAGTCCACATACAGCGCATGTCGTCGGCAGTTGCGGTTGCGCTTACGGCCTCGCTGCTTCGGGCTGCGTTTGGTCCTGCGTGTCAGTGGGTGGCCTTTGCCATCATGACCAAAAGTTACCAACAAAGGTCGCAGCTGGTCCCAGTCTTCTTCTGAAGTGTGATGCACTGAGCGGCTGGTGCGCACATGCTTGCCTTGGTGCCGTGGCGTTTGGTTCAAATGCAGAACCTCTACAGCAAGTCCATAGTTTGGCAGTCGCTCCTGGGTCCAACGCATCACAGCTGGGCTCACGTCAAAACTTTCCCAGCTGGTGGTGTTGTGGCTTACAAGACGGGTGTCCAAAAGGCGTGTGATCAGCTGCCCAGGCCTTGGTGGCTTCAGCACCTCATACACATTGATCCTATGGAGGTCCTCCTTTTCCACATGCTGGGTCTCCAAACCAGGCTCTTCAATCTGCTGCCGGTACAGCCGAAGTTCTGCTGTGGAAAGCAGCTCATCCTCAGGTATGCTGCTGAGGTTAAAGAAGAAGCGCAGAGGAGTTTCGATGCTGTGTGGTCTATCTGATGGCACTTGCTCCATGTGCTCTGAAGTGAAATGAGACAGATTGGATAAGTAATTATGTATATAAAGTTAGCACTTCATATCAAGTAAAGGTAGAACTTAAAATCAAGACTTTTCAAGACTTGTGATTTGAAGACCCATTCTTTTGCTACCCAGCACATTCACTATATATCCAAAACCTTAACAGAATACGTACGCATTCACTTTCATCAGCCTAAAGGCTTTATTCACTTAGCATTTATCCACATTTAACTATACACTTCTTTATCATAAGAATCTGCAACAATCTCCACATTTACCCCAAATCTTCTAAGACTGAACTGATTACAAGTCCGTGGCTGCACAACAAACAAAGCTCCCTACTCATTCTGCAGATTTCTGGCAAGAACCCCTGTAGGAAAATAAATGTTGTGCCTGCTATGTTCTATTTCAATTCGCCCATGTTATTTCACACCCAGGACCTGATCTCAGCCAGGTGGTTCTTGTTATTCTGTGTGTGTTTTTAATTAGATCTGCAGTTAGTTAACTAGCAACGTTTATCATTTTCATCAAGAATGATCATTAACCTTTCATTTATATGGCATTGGGTGGCACAGATACTAGTTAAATACTATTGTAACTGCATTCTTTGCATAAGAACTGAGCTGTTCTTTCAAAGAAATTAGTGTAACTGCTTTTCAAATGTTGTCCCTTGTACATAATTCTATTTGTGATAGGATATAGCTCTTTTATAGATAACAAATGCTATGCAGATTTCTGGTAAATAAAAATTCTAAGCATTCAGATTTTTTCTAGTGTTATCTATGTGCCAAATTCAGACTGCCTTCTCACTGGCAGACATCCTTTTTTTTAATTTACTCTCATCTGCAGCATCCATACACATATGGTCCCTTAATAAGATCTTATTTAAGTACAAATATTGCCAACAAAATCAATAAAAGGCAAAATAATGAGTATTCCTGGTGCCATGCTGGTGCCCCTTTATCACCTTGGCACTGTTCATTTGTTTTTTCAAGGCTCCTGGGCACACTGTCTGCCTTAAGTGCCCACATTGTTGGCAGCAGGACTTTATTTAGAAGTCTGCAGAGTAGCATTAAAGATAATTGCATGTTAAGGACAATCCCTCAAAAAGATCCACGTAATTGAAGACAGAGGTACACTGCTGTAGAGCATTTTTCATAAGTGTTTGCTCTGAATAATGTTTGAATATAACTTGCAATAATAAAAATATAATTTCTTTCCTTGATAGGCATGTAGATTATCCTAAATTGGTCTTACCTTCATGATGGAATGCTCTTACAGTGTTGGCCCGGCTAGTGGACTTCTCAGGGTACTCAAAACTGACATTGTGAGCTTCGGCCTCTTCCACTTCTCCTGACTGCAGCCTATAGAGGTCGAGGAGATACTGGGGCACCACTGCCGAGCGGCTGGGCCGCGGCCGCCTCTGCAGGCCAAACATGTGCAGCAGCGTGGCCTCAAAGTCCTGCAGCAGTTCATGACTCTGTCCCGGGTGATTACCCAACGCCTTTTTCTTCCCTTCCTCGGGTATTAGACTAGCATGGCTGCGCTCTCCCAGTACAACTTGGCATAATAAAATGACCATCAGCATTCGATTACCAGGAATCATGTTGTCTCTGGTGGACAAATGAGGATGAGATGGAAGGGACAGTCAGAGCAGAAAATGGAAAGGTTAAGAGAGAAGTAGGAGAGAGGACATTGTATTAATATATATTTACCTACTAACAACCCCCAAAATTTTGATATTCCTGCATTATAATTTCCAGTGGAAACATTTTAACAGGTAATAGTTGTTCTGTCTTGCATGTTAGAAGGTCACTGAACATATAAACTGTGTTCTTTTCTACAACAACATCCTTAAAGCACTAGTAAAAGAGCAGACACTTTCTATGAAAGTTGTGGAGCAATAAATTCCCCCTTCCCTCTCCCCCAGCAGGATGATTAGACAAATAAGACTAGAGGTGTCTCAGGGTTATAGCAATCTCTAACTCAATAAGAAGCAGGATCCCTACAAGCATGACATGACTGAAGCCAAACAAAGTTCAGCACAATTCAGACTTTTAGAGCAAAAGTCAAAAAGGCACGTTTATTATTGTTTCATTGGAATAATCAAGGCCTTTATATTTTTCTAAAATATTGGGATTTAAATCGCAATTTTGGCAATGGCAAAATTGTTTAGGTGTGGTCTACTTACCGACAGAAAATAAATCATGGGGAAACAGTCCATGTTTGTTGGGAGCCGATGCAGGATGGGTTCCTTAAGGAAATGCTACGTGGTGCTGGGAGGCTGCTTGAGACTGGAGAGAGTCTTGTCCTAAAAGATAAAGTTCAAACCAGAAAGTGTTATTGTTTTTTCAAATCTTACCATGTAAATAAATAAATAATAATTATTATAATAATATAGTAACTTATTTTGGTCTAACAAGAATACACAGAAAAAGTATGAAATGAACAGTTCCATTACCTATGAACAGACAATTAATCCCCTTGATTACTCATTAGAAGTCTTTCAATGGGCACATGATAACAGAGTCCACTAAGTCTTAAAAAGGAGCTTTTGTGAACAAACTGTTTTTAATAACTTCTTACAAAAGCAATTTGAATTGTATTTGTATTAGCATTTAAGTAAATATATCCCCAACGTTGAATACAAACTGAACATAAGTACAACTGAACATAAGTACAAATAAAGGTAACAATGGGAAGGGCCTAAAGGATAGTACACAGGTTATAATGTTACCAGATTACAGTTGATAGATAGTCACACTAATTTAGAGGACACATGCATCTGTATGGTCACTAACTGGTCAAAATACTGTGATGAAATATACAAATAAAATTAAAGACTGTTTATCCTAAATGGTCCAAATCAATGGGTCAGTGCAGCAATGCATGCATTTTGTCATCTTTTGGATGCAGATCTACTGGATCAACCCCAATCATTACAACAGAAATGATGCATACCAACAAGAACGCAGTGTGAGTTTTTGTGTGTGTGTGTGTGTGAGAATCATGAGTACACAATTATTTGCATGTTTTATTGCTCCATTTGCTTATTCTTCTTGCAATCAGGAAATTACTCTGGATCCTGATCATGGTGGTGACCCTTGCATGACCCTGTATGCTTAGTTGTTATAGTGTGCAGCTTGGATGGTTGCATGTATTGGATCATAGGGATTTACTTTCCAAAGATAAGTTCCACCAAACTAATGTCCCATGTGTGTGGTGGGGTAAGGGCTATCAATATACTAAACTTTTTTTAACCTCTGGTGTTTCATTTTATCTGAGAAAAACCAAGAGGAGTCAATGAGGATAGAGGATCATTGGCATTAAAAGCATAAACACACAGGCACACACACGCACACATGCGCGCACACGCACACACACGTGTGTGTGCGACTGTGTGTCTGTGCACACACACACGTGTGTGTATATA
>JAOTRN010000002.1:14426420-14441079 GCA_028566695.1 Bagroides melapterus | reverse complement strand
ACGTATATATGTTTGTATATATGTATGTATGTATGTGCGTGCGTGTGCGTGTATATGTACACACACGCACGCACGCACACTCACACACCTGGAGTAAGTTCAGACCACAAATTCTTGCTTGAAAACCGAATGTGCGCTGTCCAAAATATTTACAGGATTTTATGTGAATGTGCTTGAGGATAAAGAAGAGCTATGCAAGCTCTTTTGCAATGAGAGAAGCTTATGGTGCAATTTGGCTCCGACAGCTTGCTTCCTCTGGTTTGGCAGAGTCCTGTGGGCCTCACAGCATTTGACTTCACTTTCCCTAACCTGACTTAATGAGCGCGTACTATGCACATGGCCCTTTAGATGTGTTTCCTGAGGAATTTGACAGGGAACGGGGGGAGCAGGTTACCACAGGAACAGACAATAGTAAGGACCCAATTTTAGCATTTGATCTTTGTCACGCTTCTTTCTGATCTCACCAGAACACTCTTCAGAACTTGCCGCTACAGATCCAAGAAGGCTGTATTGTGTTGTCGCTTGGTTTTAGGTTCTAATGCACAGATGTGCAACGTATAACAGGCCCTGGAGTTGTTAAGTTGTTAAGGTCAGCTGGACATTTAAATTCCATAATCATTGAAACAGTGACAAAATGGGCTATGAATAACAAGTTAATAACATTCTTTCCCTCTGAATACACTCACATAACTTTTCACTCTCATTCCAAACATTTTGCCAATACTCTGCACTACTAATGATCTGCTTCAAAACTAAACACTGAAGAACAGAACTGCAGAACATCAGTTCCACCAATAACAATATTTTAAATTTTATTATATGTGTACATTGCCTAATCACTATTTCAAAATAAAGTAAATAAGTTGCACAAATAAATACAGATATTATTTCAAAATCAAAAACATAAAATGATCAGAACACCTCGCTGTTTGTAATGTGTTCTGTTGGCAACTATATTTAACTCGCTATTCCCCATTGTTCTACTACAGCTTTACGTTTCCTAAAATATAAGAGGCAAAAATACACAAAACCCAAACATCTCGGTTTGGCAACGTCAGGCACCCTGGAGTTGATTTATTACCGAGTCAGAGCTCTGATGGTGATCCGGTTTTAAGACCTGCTTATGTTCCGTTTTTAGCTCTAACCCCTTACCTCTCCGCAAACCCGGTTTGAAGAATCCCTGTTAAAAAAAAAAATTGCGCATAGACTTCTGGGAAACTTTTAAGCACAGAATAACCGATCGATTATCATAAGGTAAGCATGAGGATTGATTTTATTTTACTTAATCTGGTTTTCCCTTTTTTGCTATTAAATATTATACTCATATTCTCGTGCAAGGTTCTTCTGCCCTAAACGAGAAAACCACATGGACCGATAAAGCAGCATCTGCCGCCAGTGGGTTTGGCATTTAAACAAAAACAACAAACTATTTTTACGAAAGCGCGTGAGTCTTTAAAATGTATTTCCGTCGTTTTATGAATGCTCTAGTGAAATACAATTTATCTGCAGCTGAATGATTAAAAGTGATACATTACTATACCAATTAAAACTCGGCAGAAAACAGAGCCGACCCATGAACTAAGCACTCAGAGCGTCTCTTCCGGCTTGTGTGTCTATATGTATGCAGCGCACAGCAGTCAAGAGCGGGCAGGTGTGTGCAGGGAAAACTGGATGGTTGTCCAGGCGTGCAAAAAAAAAAAAACCATCCTGGTCCACATCTTTACCTATGCCATCAATGTAGGATGAAATCAAAGAGCCTGATGCACACGAACAAATATACCTTTGATTTTGGAAATGAATGAAAACTTCACCGATTGAAAAGGCATGATATGCGCTAATGTAACACGCTCTGATAGTGCGCTGTGAATGAATAATAAATAATAAATATCACAGACATCCACTATACGTGAGAGAGGGGAGAGCACTCACCATGGGTAGATGCGCGAAGCGTATCCTCAACACGAATTGAACTGAGCGAAGGCGCTTTCCACAGTCACCGCGCGCAGCATACACTCGGGATATACAGGCAAAAAGCAAAGCGGAAAGCCTTTGGGTTATTAGTCCCGTAAAAAAAGTCCCTCTATAAGGACACAGCTGAGTCCATTGAGCTCCACGGTGAAAACACCAGTGAGACACTCGGCTCTTATCTCCACTAGTTCATCACAGGTTTATCACGGGCACTCTGATCGCGCGCCTGATGTTGCCTGCAGTTTTTATGTGACCGCCCACTTAAATCGCTGTTCCTCCTCCCCCCTCTCCCCCTCACACACACCAAACACCTAAGTTCGACCGCCCACCCCCTACACACACCCCGGAGAACAGAACCAAATTCATATCGTTTTATTATCACAAGAGTTACATGCTCCCATTTTTGTATTCGAAAGAACAAACAGCGGAACTTGTCATATTTCTGTAATATATGGGAGGCGCAGCAGCTCCCTTGGCCGCCACATGTAGCCTATTAAAATGCCTTCAGCGCTTACGGTATACAGGTTCAATATACACACGCGCGCGCACGTACACACGCACGGACGCACACAGACGCACGAACGCACATGGAGAGAAGGAGAATAGCAAAACATCTTACCGATAATTTACTTTATAAATAACATCTGCTGTTTTGTATTGTCAACAAATGGCCAATCGGGATGTTTCGTCACTATAAAGATCACAAAAAGTTATAAACGCAGCTTCTTTAATAAAGAAATAAATCTAACACAGGTTTGCTATGGCCTTAATATAAATGCAAAAATACACCCTCTGCGATTAACAGCTATGCATGAAAATATTTTAGATCCCTGGTTCTTTGCCCAGTGTCACTTAATTTGCCTGATAAAATATACATACAGTAAATATTCAAGTGAGACTGAACAAACTTAATGCAAATGACATGGCCTGACCATGAATTTCATGTAGGCCAGTTCATTTCCATTTCCATTGATATATACAAACAACCCCATGAGGCTGAGGAGACCACTAACAACCAGTCTGTGAAGTACTTCCATTGCAAACATAAGCCCATGGAAGTTTGGCAAAATGTTTCTTTAGAGTTTAATTACATCAATGAGTTATCCAAACAGCTCCAACACCTCACAGCTCTTATAGAAAGTCATCACTGCTGAGGATCAATTAAACAGCATTGCAGCCCTTGCATTATCACGCGACCTTTCCAGCAGAAAGGGAGATCAGTGAATGTCCCTTATCACCAGAATCACTGCAATTCTCCTTTTGCCCTCATTCTACCCACTAAAGGCCCTGTACATGAATGAGTCCTCACAGACACCCGCTCATTACCATACTGCTTCACTGTCTGCTGCATTCACTTTAGAGACACAGGGGCAGAAGGTACCTTTAACACATCACCACCCCCTCCGAATTCACTGTAAAGAAAAATTGCTCACACATCACACACAAGGGCAAATTTCTACTGTGGAAGGGGGTAGCAGTAGTGGGGGTCCATCATTACGACCCTGTCATTACAATTGTTATGTAAATGTGATGAAGTAACTGCTCACTAAGTGCTATACATAGACAGTTGTCAGCCAATAAGTAGACTGTAAAGTAGACTCACTCTCTATTCACGACACATCTTCATTTATTAGAATTTGTCATGTTTATTATATAGATATCTCTAGAAAGCAATGACCGACAGTATAACATAGTGCATTGCGATAAGGACACCCCACTCCAACACCCCTCTCATGGCTGCTTAGTGTGCAACTAAACAACAGCTGTACACTCACATGGTTTCAGCACAGGGTACAATATACTCTTGACACTGTGTCTACACACAGCCCAGCTGTGATCTAGTAGTGATTTTGACTTTGCAGTTGCTTGCTGAATTAAGAGGTTGCTTAAAGTTGGTGCCAACTGTCAGTTTGCAGTATCAGTATCAGTAACAGTCATGCTTAATCATTTATGCTCTACTGATTGAACATAGTAGGTGGCTCTTTAAGCATATTCTATTACTCACCTATATGTCAATTATATAGTTTTATATGACAGATATAATATCATGCAGCCTGGCTACCAATATATCTTATAGCCTATAGAATAATAGAAGTGAAAGGGTCTCACAGTGAACAACTGCATACAGGTTGACCCTCACCATGGATAGCACACGACAAAGCTTGAACCTCATATGTTAGGTATACTGCTTAATTAATTTTTATTTATTTGTCTGTTTGATTGTTTTCATTGAGTTCCTGAGTGGCAAATTCTTTGAAAATCCCATGAATGCCATTACTGGACTTAACTAGGCTGGTTCTCTGGGTGGGAGGGACAATATTCCTCTGTCTGCACAGTGATTCAGAACAACAGTATTAAATTGCAAGCGTTTGTTTAGCCACTCTTCTCCAAGTGTGACACCTGCCTTACCTTACTGAATGCACAACAGTTAAGAAAGGGGCAAACTTCACAGGGTTAGACAGAGCACATTTTGGCCTTCATCATCCCTGCTTGGTAGTTATAAGCTACATTAGCTAAAGGGTAGGAATTAACATTCTTCCATGATTAAACTGGGAGAAAATGAGGTTCAAAAGACAATCTGACTTTAAATACATTTCTGTTTAAAACAATCTGAATGATTCAGGTCATTACCAGAATACAAGTGATTCATTAAGAATATATTTGTCAGATTTAAAATTGGCATATTTGGCATATGTTATTTTTGTTTTATATAAGAATAAATACCAGAAGGCTATAGATCTTCTCTCGTATATTTAGGTTTTTCTATCTGTGCCTTGTGACACACCAAATAGCTTTGGTTGATGATCAAGCAAGAAGAAGATACAACTAAGATTTGAGATGCTGAAGAGAATAATATTAGTCATGCCCAGAGGTGAAGGCTTTGCTCAGGTTAAATTTTTTTTTTTGGTCTGTTGTTATAGCAGCAGAGTGTGCATGTGTGTGTACGTGTGCACATAATTGAGGTGTGCTCTGAGGCGTTGACCAGGCTTAGCCTCCTGAGATCACAGAGAGATTGCCTCCCGTGGGTGGTTCTGCTGCAGGCATTATGTGCAGGAGGGGACGGACCCCTGCTTAGCTCTCAACACCAAGTCAACTCCATCGCTAACATTTATCACCCCTTACTACAACATCAGTGTAAACTACTACTACTACAGGCCACCTTAAAAGGTAAATTAATCTGCTTTTTTCCTGCGATGTTTGGTATTATGTTCTGAAGAAGGCACATGAATCATCAGCTGCCTGGTCCTTGCTTCTGTAATCCCAAAACTATTTCACATCTTTACCTGGTGTTGTGTGATTGAAGAGGTTAACTGTGTGACATCTGCTGTTGGGTAATTGTAAAGGTCAGAAGAACACCTCTGTGTAGGAGGCAAATGTGAGTCAGCGGTGGTGGATCAAGCTCAGAATCTTCTCACGTGTGAATGCTCATCCACAATCAATGACTTCAACAGCAGCTCAAAGCTGACCTCAGAGAGGAGACCTCCTGTGCAATGTCACAACACACTTTTCTTTTCTCTCTGTTCTTCTCTCCCTTCAGTCAGCGCCAACTTCTCTCTCTGTTCCTCTCTCCCTTCAGCCAGCTCACTAGTGGAGACACGCGCCCTGATCATTGATCAAACACAGCTTTTGAGGCGCCTCCTTTTTTGCTGGAACATTCTTTGGGTCCAGCTTCATTTTGGCCACCTGTAATGGCATGAGCCGCACTAAGAATGGTCCTAATCCTTCCAACTCAGCTCACGGCTCTTAAAGTCTGTAAGTACTCTGAGGTTTTGGTGTTTGCAAGGGAGGAGAATGAAGGATTGGGCAAACTATTTTAATCCGTGTGATGGAAATGGCATGTAAACTTCAGAGTCAAAAGGTAAACTCTAAGGAAATGACGGGGCTGGTCTGCCAGGATTTTTCCAGGTTGTTACAGTTTTTTTCCCAGGTTCCTGAAACTCCTATTACATCTCTTTGTCATGTCCACAGAGATAATACATTGTAACAAACACAGTATGTTTTATATCTTACAGTCTTGGATGGATGTATTGGTGCTATCAGTGTTAAACTAGTGTTTATCCTTACTGTAAAATGATTTTCTTAGATATTCTGAAATACTTGAAATAAGGTAGATAACTTACAAACAAACACATGGAAATAAAATAATAAAGTTATATTATAAAACATAACTTACGATTTATGTTTTATGATGTCAAACATCATAAACCTTTTAATTATGTCTGATAAAACAAACAAAAAAGCTGTTTCTTTCCTTTTTTTTTTTTTTTTTTAGATATATTTACTAGAATAATTTTTCCAGTACTAATCAGTATTAATACAATTTATTATGTCAATATATTCATGTACAATATATTAGCATATAATGTAAAGTTTTTGTTCTTTCAGCTGCCCCCTCTTCGGGGTTGCCACAGCTGATCACATGGCCCTCGTATTAGATTTGGCACAGGTTTTACGCTGGATGCTGTGCCTGATGCAGCCCTTCCATTTTATCTGGGCTTGGGACCAACAGTGAGAGTTAGTTTTTCAGTGGCGGGATTAGCTCCCTGCCCAGAAATTGAACCTGGGATTATAACACCATAAGTATATAGCATACAGTTTTTACTATTATATTTTACAGAGAGCTTATTTGTTAAAAAAGACCAGTTGTCATTTGTGAAACCCTTCCAGAGACAAAGCATGATGCTGACATTTCTTTGTTCTCTAATTTCACAGAACAGTTCACAGAAAGATGGAAGGATAGACTGGCCTCCATTGAGCTAAGTGACTGACAGGTCTCTAATGTCCTTCCATCTCCTTCCATCTTCCACCTCCTGTCACCGGTGCTAAGCAGCTCCTGGCAGATGTTATCAGACATGTTTGCTGAAGAGTGAGGTGTCCTTGGCCTTTTTTAGTCAGCTGCCACAACACTCTCCAGACCCTTCAGAGTGCAGCATTTCCAGCTATACTTGTCTGTTCTGCTAGTGGGGGTTACAGAGGGGACTCTTCTCAGTGGATTAAAAAGCTTTTTTATCAGGGGCTGGTGTGCCACTTGAAGATAGTACTTTAATCTGAGGGAACAGATTGACATAGTGGGACCAGAGCAATGCACAACTCACAGCCACAGTACTGTGTCTTAGTTTATGACATGATGATAGCCTGTCAGTCAACTACACCAGAGTCTGTATGCTACAGTGAAATGTCATTGAAGCTAGATTTGTCTTTCTTTCAGGAAAAAAAAGGCTGGTCAATTTAACATTGCTGATCAAATTTGCATTAATTTAGTCATTAAGTCATTCATTAAGTCATTTAATGTTTTTGAGGAATTTCTCATTGCAAAGGTAGACATAGCAAATTATCCAGGACATTAAGTGTTACGAGTGAAAGTCTACAAATAAGCCATATAATTAAATAATTCTTAACATTAAGAATATTCATTATTAGTTAATATTAGTATTCATTCAATTACAGCAAGCCAAGTGCGATTCAGAGAGCAGAAGTGAGACTTTTTGATGCTGAGAAAATAGAGATAAATTCATCCAATCTGTACATCCCTGTAAATATCTACAGTATACCTGTATTTAACTGCACAGAACTCTCTCATCCATTTCTTTCTTACCACTTCTCAGCATCTTTATTTTTTAACTGCAAATCTATATTATAAATTCTCTTAGAATTCCAGGCCATTGAGAGCCATTTTAAGTGGATGAGCAAGTGTTAACTGTGTCTTTTCAAACCTTGACATATAATACTCAATATAAATCACTCCAGGGACCTGTTATTCTCTCAAGAATGTAATTACATACTTTTAAATAAAACTTGAAAGAGCCCAACACGTTTTTAAAACACAGTGTGTGCTCTCCGGACAGCAGGAAAGAATTCCAAGCAGTCAGAATATGCTAACATCCCAATGTGGGTGAACCATGGGATTTTGGCAAGACAGTGCGGGAAGCAGCGAGGTGATTAGCTCTTCAGTCTCGACCGAAAAGACAGAAAGAGTTATTAAACCCAAGTGAATCACAGTATAGCCATGTAATATTCACTAGAGAGCAATTCCCCTATGGCCCCAAAAGGAGAGACAACCTTTAAGTCACATGTGCAATAATATTTTGGAATGAGCTCATTGACCAAGCAGGGGAAATTAGTATAGGGTTTTTTTTTACAATAAGCTTTGTAGCAAGATTGGTTTTTTATTCAGATATGAGTCTTTACAGCTCAGGCTGTGAGTGAGATGTTCCAGCAACCCTACTTCATTTGTCACCGGATGTTGTGAGAACAGCACTAAGTAATTGATAGAGTACTCTGTTGATGTAGGGAAACGGTGATAAAAAGGCAGCATTTTAATTCACAATCCATCACAGAAATGTTTATTAAATTCTCTGTCTATGGCATGAGTGTTTGTTTAATAAATTTGTTTGTATTGTTAACACTGTAAAGTAGTTAACAAGCAAATACAAGATCCATGTGCAGTTTGTATGTGTTGTGAAATGAGGTTCCCTTAGTAGAGCCACAAATCTATTCTGTGTATATAAATTCAGTTAGAAAATATCAGCACTACTGAGACACATCTCCATTCAAGAAATATACATTCACATTTATGTGGTTGGCCCACTGACGCTGAGCTCTCACCCAATGAGGTCACACATTTAAGGCAAATGCTATAGTGAGAGGACTCAGCGTCATCTCTGCTGTTTGGTGGAGCAGTGTGTGGTCAGGCAGTTAGGTCATTTTGTGGATGCCAGATTAAAAATCACCAGTTTAACCTCCTCCTCCACCCCTCCTCCTAGCATTTCCACATTTCCAGTCTCTCTCTGGGACACAATGTATTGCATGTGAAGGCTTATGGAAAAAGAGCAACAGTATGAGCCAAAGGCTTCAGGTTTGACCTGAGAATCATAATTAAACAAGGAGGATATTTGACTCACTTTAAAGAGAGTCGCTCTCGGCTTCTTTCCGGACGGCATGTAATTACCAGGGCAAGGGCTGCTGAAGCTCTGGGAGTGGTCAGGATGTCTTGGCAGAACTTGGGGCAAAATAGCTTTCTGTGTAAGTATGGGTCTGCTCTTGGCCTTGTTTGAAGAGCCACTTACTGATACTACCTCACACAGAAATACACACAGACACATACACACTATGCCGCAAATGGCCAGCTGAATTGCCAAGACTTTCCACCTCAAACTAAACATATAAACCTTGACTGTAACATCCCATTACAGAGCATGCCCTCTACAGTGTACAAGCCTTCCATCAGCTAAAAACTTTTCCTCTACTTTGGAGAGAGAGCAAAGGTTATTGTATAGGCCTTTGAAGGGGTTATGGCAGGGGGTTCCGTAAGAGTCCCCATTTGTAGCTGACCTCCGTCCTCTAATTTCTTTCTGGATGCTTGATTGAAAAGGTAATTTATAGGTGCACTTGTAATTAGGGGTCATTTTGCATATGAGTACAATTTCAGTTTTGATAAACAAGTTCCTTTTCCTAAGCAGTGTTTATTTCTGTTGAAATGAGCTATGTTTAGGTTTCAGGCCACTTCTGCGTTATTGTAACAGGTTTGAGTCCTGATGTGCCATGGAAGCCAGGGATTTATGCAGTTTTTTCCCATAGTCCCAAGATTCGTGCTATAAAATGGTGGTCACAAATACTTCATTTATAGCTGAGAAGCCCTGGTGAAAGATTCTATATGGCTTTAAAGGTATAATACCTTTAACCTGGATGATGACATTGATGAAGTGCAACTTGAATAACATCTTCTTTGGGTGAAACTGGATTTGTTATGCAATATGTGTGGTAGTTATTAAGTAGCATTAAAGGCTTAATTCAGGGAGAAATCCAAAGAAGAGCAAAAAATACAACTCTTATGAAAGCTAACGAATTGTTATTTGGTTGTATTTGTTATACAAATAAAACAAACTTAGAGCCAACAGGTCTAATTAAACCCACACTGGTTCTCATCCCTTTTAACCCAAGACCTAGAGGCACTTTGACATGACACAAATTTTCCACTGTCAGTAAAAATTAAATAAAGAAAAACGTTCATCCTACAGTGAGTCACACACGTTAGGCCAAGGTTGTTTTTTTTTTTTTTTACAGTAAGATACAAATGAAGACTGTAGCTGTAGATCACAGTGTTTTACAAGGGAGCACAAAGTCTTTGAAAATAAATAGAGACACAATAGTACATTCAAAGTCAGCTAACATATACACCCTTAAAGTTCCACTCAAGCAGTTCCCCATGCCAAACGTTCAGTTTCACCATGTATGTAAAGATACTCCACCTAACCACCATTTCCACTTATATCTGTCTATCATTTGGGAAAATGAATGGCAAATATTTTAAATGAGTGAACTATTTGATATAATGTTTAAATTGAAAAGGCATGGGGTCATAATTTCCAAACACTGGGTCACAATTATATCATGCTTGAGTTAAAACATCAACAGACTCAGACTTCTCACTATGGTTTTTGTTACCACAAATTACTTCCTTTACAAGTGAGAGCAAAATGTTATTGGTGACCTTGATTTTCTGAAAGCTGTAATGAAACCCCCTCTCATCCCCACCTCAAGGCAACTCTGAGGTAAGCAGCAACTCCCTGCTCTCCTGCCATTTTTCTCCCTGGAGCACCAGGACCAAAAAAAGGTAAGCACCAACTAGGCGCCTAGATGTCACCATGGCAACAGATGAAACATGGCATCAGTTGATATTAAGTGCCAAATTTGTTGCATTACCCCATTGGTTTACCCTCGAGTGCCTTGCTCCATCTGCAGGGAGTCTCCGTCTCAGCAGGGAAGATGAGGTAAGAAGAGAAGGAGGAGGAAAAGGCAGCATCCCTGGACCTTCAGCAAGGTCTTGAACTGCCTGCTGAGTAAGGTGTTAGCCATATCAGCAGTGTTGCTCACAGTAAGCCTCCCAGCAGGACCTTAACTTTTAGCAGCTTGTAAAAGAGCCATTTTATTGCACTGTATCTGTTATTTATTTCTCACCCTGAGTAAGAGAATCACAAGCATTTGGCCCATGCAGCTGCTTGTGCCAGGTTAAACCACAAGATGATTTGCCGCCTGTTCTTGGCCCATTCGTAAGTGAACGGCTGCTAATTATCACTGGCTCACTCATGGGTGGGACCAGATCCAAGGAGACACCTGGGTACTGGCTGAGCCAGGAACCACCCCCTGCCCACCCCACCACACACCAATCTCCAACAACTGCAGAAACCATGATTAAAGCTTTAGCCTCATGGGGGTTTGATGATAGTACAACAAACATTTACACAGGTACTCTCATTTTAGCAGAAGAGATCAGTAGGTTGACGTCATAGAGTAGTAAAATACTGTCAAGTTTATGCTTAGCTTATGCTTATGCTTATGTTTAGCTATTTTGGTCTTGATTTTAAGCCCAGCCATGTTTCCTTCTAACTAAAGACACCACCATCAGTTCGACCATAGCCATTGTTATTATTGCTTGCATCTGCTGGAAACCAAATAATGGCAACTGGTCACATTTCATCAAGCTGCAGGAATCAGGTTTGTAATTTGAACCACACATCTTCTTTGAAATGTGACATCATTGCATTTAAACTCACAGTATATTTGCCAGGGTGAAAGTGGACATCTGGGCAGAGTGTGGGCAACGGCATAGATAAACTGACTTATTTACATGCCTCTGTTTTGTTTGGGTTTGCGTGATATTTTGCAAGTTGTTTTTGCATGACAAAACCAATTTACAGTAATTGTTAGGCTTAAAGAGGAACACAGAAGGATGAGCTGCAATATTTAAGGGAATATTGTTTTCACCAACAGACAGGCAAAGTTGCACTTACCAATACCTTAGCAACACATATCAACTGGTCAAATCTTTTAGCTCACCTAAGCCTTGCCCTAGTAACCGTGAAATCTCCACTTTATAACTAAATCCAACTACGTTACCACATCTTACTGCAGCATGACCCAGAGGCCATACTGTTGCCTTATGAATCCGGGTCTGTCCAGACAAGGTTGCTGTGGGGAAGCTCTATCTCACAGCTGTTAGCTGAGAACTCTGAGGTCTCTCTGCATAAATTTCACTGATATCACCTCCATCAGAGGCCCATAAAGCTGATTTATTATAAATACAGCTCTCTTGTGTTTACTGCATGCATTCTTGTGCCTGCAACATCTTCAAATGAGCACTTGCAGGTGCTCAGTGTCCGTATTAGTAGGGCAGACTGAGAAAAAGATACACACACACAAAAAAAAACTACAGGATCCAGGGAAGGAAAAACAGAGCAAAAGAAAGAGAGGGAAAGATGAAAGTGGCTAGGAGTGGAGAGATAAATAAGAAAGGATAAAAGATAGCGGGTGTTCAAAAGTAAGAATAAAGGAAAAAGGGAGAGAGAAAAAGAGAGAGATAAATTAAGGCAAAGGGGTAAGAAAACATGGCAGCCATCACCTTGGTGATTAAGCTGAGGCAGAGTTGATAAGGATAATGTGCAACGTGTTATGTTACTTGGATCGCTTCATGTTCACAGCCCACTGAATAAGTCTGGGGACGGAGAACGTGGGGGGGGAGGGTTGCTTGGGGGTTACTTAAATGTGTTATACATATATAACAAACATTCAGACATCTAACAGTTCATAGAAGCAGTGCTGCTACTGTGATAAGCAGACGTGGAAACAATGGTAATATATCCATTACCATGAGTCTTTGTTTGTTATTGTAAATGACCATATAATTATTCTTATGAAATATTTTTAGGATATTATGTTTAGTATTACAATTCTGTACCATGTCCGATTATTCAGCCCAACAGTATAGCAAGACTGCTCAGTTTCAAGTACGTCAACTGTAAAGAAGAAAAAAGATGCGTTTCAGTCACATATCAAAAGAGCTTCAGTTCATATCAACTCACTATCAATTCTATTCTGAATAACAATATCACAGACATACTGCAAGGAGAGGAAAATATGTCTTGGCATAGTGTTTAAAAAAACAGTAAGTAGTTTAGCAACAACAAAGGGCAGAAAAGGAAAAAAAGCGAAATGTGAAAAATTCTAGAAATGTGAGGGAGCTGGTTGGTGTGCATACAGAATGAGATTTAACTAAACCCAACAACAGAACTTACAGCTGATGATGGATGATGGAACGGTCGGTGTGTGTGTGAGAGAGAGAGCGAGACAGAGAGAGAGAGAGAGAGAGAGAAAGAGTCTAAGCAATTAAAAACTCCATTAAACTCCTGAGACCTGTTGTGGGTCCACACTCTCTTTACATATGGTACATTTTCTATACATTTCACTGTAATCACTGAATAATATGTTTTAAACGTCATTCATTGATATTCATTAGACATTAGATCATGGTCAGGTTTGCCCTGGAAACACAGCTCTTCTTGAACACCTGTGACAGGTCACTAGTCCCTCAGAGGTGACAGCAAACAACACAAAGGTGTCGCCTATGTATTAAAATAAAAATAAGCAAGAGTTTAAAAGGTTCCTTCATGCTGAAATTGAAAGCATTTTTAAATGTGTTTAAATCTATAAATTTTATTAACATATTTAATCATGCAAGCTTAATTCTATACATATACCTTTAAATATCAGAACAAAAATAACATTGAACAATGCAGACAATAAATTCAATAGAAAGCTTTAGCTATGATAAGGTATTAATTTTGAAAGATTAGTTTGTCATAGAGATCAGTAACAGTCCTGAGTGGAAGTTGCATCCTCTGCTCTCAGACTGAAGCCTCAAATCCACACAGTACTGTCATTCCACCAGGCCTGTTCTGGGCTGTACATGATAAATACACTGTGGTTTCATCTCTGTGGTTTTTTCACTCATTGCCTGCACTCAATTAGTTTTCTGGATGCATGTGGAGCATTGATGTTCGTGCTACAGGCATGGGATGAGAACACAAAGAGATAAGATGCAGCCGAGGGAGCAGAATCTCAAGTATTTTCAGACTTGAGCAACTTGAAAGTATGTCAGGGACATGTGCTGAACTAGCCAGGATGGCTAGACACATAAGCTGGTCAATCCCTGGGTGACTGAGAGTGAGTGGATTTGTCTGAGGTCTGGGTCACCGTGAGGGCCTCTGGAGGGACAGAATGGCTGAAGACCCTGATGGTGACTCCAGGGGAACGGGCATCCCTCATCACCATTCCACACCCAGGCTGCTGGAGCGCAAAACAATTAGCCAGTGTGTGAACAAGACCTTGTTTATTGACTTAGTGGAGAGACTTTATTAACCCAGGCTGTGTTGAATGGGAGTCACCTGCTGTTCACACTTAGGCCATTATTGTGAGTAGGGCTGGAGACGGGAGGGCCCTTATGATGCCCACTAAAACCTGCTGTTCCTTTGTCCAAACCACCTTCAACCAGCAATAGAATAGTTCAGCCTGCATAGCAACATGGCTTTTATTCAGCAACATTGTGGAATAGACAGTCTCAATCACTTGTCAACGGTGCAATTATACTTGCTGTCACCAGCTTCTGTTAAACTATATTGTGCGTGTCAAATTAGCACCGCTTTGACATTGTTTCTCTTACATGCTCTAACCAGATTCACAAGTCTCTTGCACATAATCCGTACGTGATATATGATGCTCAGTACAGCTATGTCATCTCTTTCATGTGGTGTAAATGTGCTTCACTGCTAGTTTTAAATGCAAGGTGAGATGTCCAGAACAGGAAAGGATTCAAGACTCATCCCAGTGAGTGAGATTTCCTCTAAAGTGCATGGTG
>JAOTRN010000002.1:14390126-14403205 GCA_028566695.1 Bagroides melapterus | reverse complement strand
TGAAAAATCTCAGCTGAAAGTCTTATGTCTCCAGAGTATAAGCAGAAGCCTAAGCCATCTTAAATACATAGGAACAAACTCTCATATTGTTAATCATTTCCAGCGTAGGTTTGTATTGAGCTTTAAATGTGAGTTTGCTGTAATGTAACTTTGTGTTTGAACTTAATTGCTTCAACCTCAGGCAGTCTTCCAAAAAACAGCAACAATCTGTAACTCCACCACCAGCACGTCCAGCACCCTGTGAATCATAATGTGTTACATGCTATGAAAACAAATAAATGAAAGTCATTCATCAAAAGAAAATCCATGCTCTTATTTTGGCACATGCACGCACTTACACACAGTAAAAAAAAAATTTAACATTTAAAAAAAAAATGAAACATGCGAAAGATTCTTTGTGACCGCTTACCAGTCCTTGTTCCATACCCAAAGCATGTAAGCATTCTTAGCCAACATGAAGTAATTGTGTCTGTAGACCATGATCTGTATAATAACCACAAGTACACATAAATACATATGATTGGTCAAGTTGTACACTCATTAGTTGCCAACCAATAATAAACATTAATGTAGCATTTAGCTATCAGAGTGTCACAAAATATTTTAATAAAAAATTATGGTAACAGATGAGATTTTAGTGATCGCTGGGGATGGATATGTGACGTGCTAGGACTGATGGGTATGCATACTCATATACAGTATCATTTAACTTCATAAAACACTTCAGTTGTCTGAAATAAACAATAAATTTTGCTACATTGAAATAATTAATAACTACATTTTTGGGAATTAATTACTTTTTATGTATGTGTTTCTGTTGTCCAAGGTGCAAAAGCAGAATTTCAGCATTATTGTTAGAGGGTAACAAACAGCAATAACATGCATCTGCCTGGTAGAACAGCAGAGTATTAATTATTAGTGTCATAAAACAGTAACATGAAATGTAAATACACTAAAAATAAAGCAGGATAAAGGAGTAGGGAGAAGAGGACTGTAAACATGTTTTTAATTTTGGTCACATTTTTGAGATATTCCAGAAAAATCTGTATGCCCTGGAACATGTTGATGAAGACTGCACACCATGGAGACAGTCTGGTAGAAAGCAAATTTACAGGGTTAAAACAGGAAACAGCAATGTAGAAATGAGACCAGAGAGGAATAAACCATACCATAATGTCTGGAATAGATGACCAATGTCCTGCGGTTTACATAAAGACCAGTAGTAGGTGCTGAAGCTTCTCACCAGTGTGCACGGGCCCAATGTGGTGAAAAACTGAAGACACCACAGACACGTCAGCAAGTTATAAATCTGAAGTTATTGCGTGTTTCTCTGGAAAAATCTGTCTTCATCATCAAATTGAACAAAGACAGAACACAGGACACTTGGTGTAGTCTGATGCCTTGAAAGACTAAACAAGGAAAAAGAATGAGAGGGGCAAAAAGAGGAAGAGAAAACAGGGTGCAAAATGTGAGCACTAAATCTAAAATAATCACTAGTGCCAATTCATGTACACTGTAATGTGTCATTCTGTTAAAAACAAAATAAGGCTTCAAATTGCCTTTTATCTTTTCTATATATCTGATCCTATTTATTTGGGACCCACTTTTCTTTGAAATAGACAAATTTCAAAGGCAATAGTCAAGTGCACAGCTGTCATAGACTAGTGATGCAAACATATTTTCAAGTATTTTTAAAGGAGGTTTAGGAATGATAAGTGTGGACAAGAAGGATACATGCTTGTCACTTTACAGAAGGTCACACAGATTGTGACAAGCAGAAATGGGACCAATGGATATGTCACATATAGTGACACTATAATGCCCATCACCCTGCACACAGCACAAAGGACAAAAGTCAACAAAGACCAGAAGTCATAAGTTAAACACAACAAAGCCACGTCTAGATTCATTAGTTAAATATCAGTACCGTTATTGGCTTGTATTATATTCTGTGCTAAATAGTTCTTACTTGCTACACTCCCTCATCATTGCCAAAGCTGCTGTAAGACCTTTTCCTAAACATGTTAACATGAGAACTCAAGGAGGGACAGTTATCACTGAAACATACAAATCAGATCAAACATTAGTTTCTGCTTTAGAAATTGCAATAAAGGCAAATGCACTTAAAGGTCACATCTTTGATTAAGAGGGATGGGCTGCCAGGAACGGATGGATGAGAACTTTTTTTTCCAATTGTTTATTGTACTCAATGTCACTTTACAATTTAGAATAAAGAAGCAGGAATTACTCACAGCAAGTCACTCAGATCTCCTTCACTAGGTAGTTTTACATCTTGGATTGAAGTCTGAGATCAAGTGTGAGCTGTGAGTTCATATTTTTCTGGTACCGCTGGTAGCACTGGTAAGTGACAGAGAGCACAGATGAGTATGAATAAACAGCATCAGCAATATGCCAGAATCAGTGTTAAGTAAAATTAGAAACATATCACATGCTCCCACTGACATAACACCAGTATCATCGCATCAGCAGGAGAAGCACCAGGCTGACTGCCACTGCAATCACCACGCCTCTGTGAGAGAACAAGAAATTTGTTCACTTTATTAGGAACACCTGTATACCTCTTTTTTCTCATACAACATTGTCTCATTTCACTGTTTAAGCTATATATGGTTGAAATAACAGTAAAAGCTTCTTGGCTCTTCTTGACTCTAGAGTTTGCATAAAATAAAGTGAAAAGCAACAAAAAAAAAAACACAGAGTGAGCAGCAGTTCTGTGGGTGGAAATGCCCCGATTATAAGGCCAGATTAGTTCAAACGGCCAGGAAGTATATAGCAGTTGATATATTCACTATTTATAACCATTTTGAACAGAAAAGCAACTCAGCATAAAACCTTGACAGGTTTGAAACCTGATGTTATCTTTTGCTGTTGTAGCTCATCCACCTCAATGTCTGGTGTGTTGTATATCCTGAGATGGTTTTCTGCTCACCACATTTACAAAGAATGCTTATTTAGTTCACTATAGTTTCTAGTCATTCTCCTCTAATCTCTCTTATCAATAACGTCTTTCACCCACCAGTCCTCTGCTCACAGAATGTTTTTTTGTTTTTCACACCATATGCGAAAATAGGAGGAGAAAATCAGTTTATGAAAGAATCTGGAATGCCATGGTTAAAGTTAGAGAGAACACAGTCCTTCCCCATTCTGCTGTTTGATGTGAACATTAAATTCCTGTATCTGCACGATTTTATCCATTGGGCTATGGTTACATGATTTGGATTATACGTAGATTCCCTTGAATGTGGAGGTGTAGAGGAGCAGTGTTGCTCACAGACGATATACTGGGGAAGCTGTAGAACAAAATTAATCAAGATAAAATATTACAAATCCTTGTCATTTAAATATACATAAAAAATTTGCACCTCAGTTTTGTGTTGGTAGAAATCAATAGTACATTTAATTTTTTTCTTACCTGTGCCTATCTGTTCCAAATTCAGAAAACTAAGTTAACAAGTTATGGCCACAAAGCAATGCTGATGCTGTAAATTTTGTATCTTGATCATGGTGGCATGCCCCCTTTAAAGCTGGAAAGTGAATACCAAAATACTGTAGAACACAACAACCAAAATACATTTACCTCATTTGGCAGATACTGGTAAGTGAGACAGAATGAGCAGTTACATCTTTTGTGCTTGTTGTTGCAGTCATGATGAAAACATGGTAGAATTTGTGTAGAGTAAGCCAGGAAGTAAAGGGCATACTAGACTATACATTAGCATCACTAAAATAATGTGATTGAATTTTGCTGAATAAAAGATAAATCCCGTAATGCAAAAATGGCTTTCATCTCAGGGCTGATGGTAAGTTTGGATTTAAACATGAATAAAGAGTGATGATGGACTTGATGTTGGCCTGCAGACCACGCAGAAACTCCCTGTACCGATGTGCCATATTGCATTACAGTCAGATGAAACAGCCAAAGAGGCACTGGAGCACAAAGAGAGCAGGATTACGTGTCTACAGCCAAGAAAAGGGCTTTTGACAGTGCCCTGATAAGATTGCAAAGCCGGTATCAAGTCATGCTCTGCTTCACCCTGGATGACACTGCAAAAGGTGCCATTCTGTAGAATTGTTCGTGCAGTCATCGTTAAACCCCTTACTAAGGGTAGGACCGACAAAATCCACATTTGTTTGGCAAGTTTCAGATTCAGCATACTGATGATGATACTTTATCTAATATGTTATGCCACGTTTATAATTCGTTCACATAAAGTATGAGAGCCATGCCATATTCAGGATATGTTATGAGCTCAGAATATGAGGTCATATACATTGACCCTGAGATCTATAGTATATACCCCATAGTTCTGAGATCTTTGAGAGTCTGTTGAGATTCTTTAAACAAATAATGTCCAGAGGTCAAATGTAACATTGTGAAATGCTCAGAGAGTAGCTGAAGAAGCGCTCCTGTCCATAAATACACAAGGTAAGAGACAGGAGTTTTTAACTTTGTTGGGCTGGCAACAGCAAAGAGTTGAAAGACAGTGATACTCATTTAAACAGTACAGGGGACTACAGTAGAGTGCTTCTGTCCATGCATTGCTCACATTCTGGTAATTAAAGGCAGGATCTCTCAGCTAGGTTGTCGATGTTGTGTCAGCAGTAGTATCAGTCATATAAACCTAGCTCTATCCAGAAACTAGATTCACCACCAAAGAAACTAAATAAACATAGAAAAAGGAAAACTCAGCTACTAAATAAAGTTAAACATGATCTAGAAACAGTTTTGTTACTTAATTCAGCTTAGAAGCTTTCAAATGATCTTGCATTCATGTTAAGTATGATTTTACCCATATAGGTCATTGTGTAAAGGACATATGGATGTCAAATAAGCTTCAAATAATCTTAACACCTTTTACTATGCTCTTCGTTTTAATTAATTATTGTTTCCCTATTAATGTGACTATTACACTTGTCTAATGAAGATAAAACATGCACCAATGATGAGCATTCATTAAATATTAAAACCAACACTTAATTGGATACAGGCAACATTAGACCACAGCATCTACTTTACAAATAGTATGGTTTATTAATGAGACGTGCTGTAGCTGGATTTAAAAAAAATACTAACAATTTGTACTGAAAACTTCTAAAAGTGAATCAAATCTAAAGGTGCTTTGGATAATAAAAATAAGTTTGTACAGCATTTTAACAGCCCTTTATTATTTAAATCTTCAGCCAAGAAAGAGTATTATGCCGTGACAATAGCTCAATAATTTTATTAAAAATTTTGGTAGACGGCATGCATTTAATGTTTTCAGTTATGACGTTAGTCTATTAAAGACCTGAATAAAGGCTAATAATCTGCAAATGCATTGCTGAATAACACATGACACCAATTTGGGTGGACAAAGGTCCTACATCCCAACTGGAACAATGTATGCTGAATAATTAAAGTAGCAGACAGTTTGCCTTTGTTTTGAAAAAAGAAAATGTGAGCACTGTTTTCCATTACAATAAATGAACTGTTCATTGATGTGCAGATGTATATCACTGGTTGTGAAGACTATTTAAGCTTTTAACTACCACAAAGTTTGGCTAGCTTGCTGGGGTGCAGTCTTGCTAGACTATTTTGTCAACAAAAATAATACATTGCCCATTAAAAACTCAAAAACTTGACTATTACAGCATTGAAACATGTAGTTTATTTTCACATATCTCATTTGAGATAATAAGCATGACAATAAGCATGGTATATGATAAAACTTTTTTCATTTCTTTTTTTTTTTTTTAAAATAGAATTAACTGAAATTTTATTTAGTAAAATCTGTTTGAAATTTTGCTCTATGTTATGCTGCATTTTATAGCATACCTAGTCATTGGTAAGCCAGAGTGATGACTCTCAATAGGAGCTAGTTCTAGTTACTAGTGTCTCAGGTTCAGTTCTCATACACTATTAATTGGTGTATCACATCTCTCTTGCCCAACTCCAGCCTTGAACCAAACCAAACTCTTTTGGCTTACTTTGCTTTTGGGGCCTTTTCTGTTTCTGTCAAGTGAATGTCAGTTTTGACTATGTAAAACAACTTGTTTAGGGACACATTAAACGCTGGAGTTTCTTCTGCATGCAGAAGCTCTGAAGAACTGAAGATCTGGTCTATTTTATGGTATGTAAACTTTGTATATAGAAACTGCTCTATTTTTGAATGAAGCTCTGCAATTAATATTACACTGTTTACCTTTGTTCTAATCCTAAACATCTGGCAAATCATTATGTCCCAGAGTCTTTGAAGTGGGAATAGACAGACAGGACAGTTCCTAGGTGCAACTTTGTTAAAATCAGTATCTCTTTATATTTAACGATTTTTTTAAACTTCTGAGAACTTATCATTGAATTGGTCCTAAATGCTTTATTTGTGTAAATTAGAACTGCTAACAGATTGCTCTGTAATTATACATCCGTGAAGAAAAGACTTAATCACATTTGTTTATGTAGATAGAAAACAACTACAGGTGAACTTTTATCCCTACTTTTATTAGATAGCTATGTGTGGTATTTGTTTTCTATTAAAACTGCAAAATGCTTCTGCCAAAGTTTACATAAAAGTATTGTTTTGCATTTTAACTGATTTGCTTTGCTTGCTAACTCATTTTTCATTTCTTTTCTAATCTTTGTACCAATGTAGACCAATGTACAACTAATTAATGTAATAAAGTAGATTATTACAATGTCAGGCTTTTGAAATGTATCCCCACCTTGTTGACGGAATTAGCTCATCCATTTTAAATATTAAAACACCCCTTGAGGCCAAATTATCACAAGATACTAGGTTTGCTGTGCAACAATACCTGAGATGGTTGGGTGGAAAAGTGGGTGTAAATTAAATATGGGATAAAACGTTCCTCTTTTTCAGTGACAATCAGAAGTAACAAATAATACTTTTACACATGTACACATGTACTTATTAATGTTAATGCCTTAACGGGTGAGGTCATTGTAAAATGTAATTTTGGACATATTCCGGTATAACTTAGTAACTGATCACAAGAGACTAACTTTTAGATACTTAAACATAGAGAAATCTTTTTAAGTGTTCTTCAAGGGTTCTTTGGGTAGTTAATGGTTCTTAGATTTTGAAAATGATCCTTCTCCTAGGAAAGATCTTTTGTTTTATTGTACTACATGGAAGGTTTCTCCAGACTTACAACAATCTGCTAACTTTATTCAAACTATTCATACGTATGTTCAAAGGGCAAGATGATAACTAACATTTCCAGGGTCCCCAGTTTGATCCTAAGACTGGATTACTGCTTTGCTGAGTTCTCCCCATGTTAACATAAATTTGGTACAGGTTTAAGATTTCCTCTCACTGTCCATAAACACACACATACGTGTATTGGTTATTGTAGATAGCATGTAGTCTGTGGGTGTAGGTGTATTGGTTATTGTATATAGCCTGTGATGGACTGTTGCTTAATCTTGGATGAATTCTCTTACCTTGTGCCCAGTTTTTGTTTTAATCCATCACTATCCTAACCAGGATAAAGTGGTTACTGAAGATGAATGAATAAATGATCTTTATTGTACACTGTGTACTTCATTGTTTATTGATATTAAGGAGTAACTAATGGTAACTTCCACATTTCTCCTCTCTGGCTCACAGAAGTGAAAAATAACATATTTCTCAAACATGAAGCGTGGAAAGTCCCGTGGCTCTAAGGAAGATGGGAAAGGTAATAGCTATATTGTTCCATTTTCCTTTTCTTATAGATTGCCTGTCTTCACTTCACTTTACAAATGTCAATTTAACCTCAGAAGTAAAAAAAAAAAAAAAAAGGCAGTAAACTAAATCATTAATGTAAAAAAAGAGTGATTAACACAATAACCCTTCACTGTCTGTTGTTATTCTCAGATGAGCCAGCCATCCTGGAGACAGAAGACTTGGACAGAAGGTTTGGTAGAGGACCAGACCCTGACACTATTTCACTGGCCTCTGTTACTGCTGTAACAACCAATGTATCTAACAAAAGGTGAGGATGCATCTAAACACACAATATTATACATGATGGTGAAGTATAAACACATATTATTTTATATTATTTATTTTGCTTCAGATCTAAACCTGACATCAAAATTGAACCAAGTTGTGGAAGACTGATGGATTTCCAAGTATGTTAAATAGCACACATATCTATCAATTTTACTATTACACAATTAAATCAACTGTGGAGCCAAATTTAAATGTACATGGTGGATTAAATGATTTAAGATAATTACAAAATATTAAAATAAATGTAAACTGAAATTGAATTTCACTACAACTGTAGGACTCGTTGAATCCTAAATCCTTAAAATCTATTTGCATTATTACATTTTAGGTCAGCATTACAGTTATTGAGGCCCGACAGCTAGTTGGCTTGAACATGGATCCAGTGGTCTGTGTTGAAATTGGTGATGAGAAAAAGTACACTTCAATGAAGGAGTCAACCAATTGCCCTTACTACAACGAGGTAATGTTGATTACTAAGTATATGAAAATATTTTTAAGGATACTTGCTAAAACTCTGTCTCATGGCTTCTACATACATTTAAAGGGTTTCTATAAAAGTTGTTTACATACTAATATACTGAATCTGTATATAATTAATCATAATAACAATTTTGAGGTGATCTTCTGTTCCTCACCTTTTTAGTACTTTGTCTTCGAGTTCCATGTTCCTCCTGATGTCATGTTTGACAAGATCCTGAGGGTGTCAGTAAGTTCTCTTTGAAAGCTACTCAAGAAAGTGTTTGATTAGCCTTTTACGGCCATTAAACTGATGAATAAATTCTTTATATTCTTTATAGGTTATTCACTCTAAAAATCTTCTGCGAAGTGGAACAGTGGTTGGTGCCTTCAAGATGGATGTGGGAACGGTTTATTCACAGCCTGGTAACAAGCACATACCTCTTTTATTCTGCCTACGCTGAATATTTTATTCTACAGTGAGAGTAAAAGCATTACTTATAGGGTATTTGCAGCAACTTGACAATCTTTGCAAGAGAAGAAAGTTGATAAAAAAAAAGTTCCCTCCTTCACAGATCACCAGTTCTACCACAAATGGGCCATTTTATGTGATCCGGATGACATCACTGCAGGTTGTAAAGGCTATGTAAAATGTGACATTGCGGTGGTGACAAAAGGTGACAACATCAAAACTCCACACAAGGCTAATGAAACTGACGAGGATGACATTGAAGGGTACAAGAAAAATCGACTTTGCTGCGCAAAAATTGCCTAAATTTGTGAGAAAATAGACATATAATTTAAATGTAATCCATTTTGTAGAAATCTTCTGTTGCCAGAAGGTGTTCCAGCGGACCGTCAGTGGGCTCGATTCTACATAAAAATCTACAGAGCTGAAGGCTTACCAAAGATGAACACCAGCATTATGGCCAATGTGAAAAAGGCATTTATTGGTGAGAATAAAGACCTGGTGGACCCATATGTTCAGGTGCAATTTGCTGGTCAAAAGGTGAGTTTTTGTATCTGGTTAACATTCACTTGTCTACACTGACACTTTAGTGTGGCATTTTAATTATGGCCTCTTTCTTGTGACGTGTAGGGAAAAACTTCTATCCAGAAAAGCTGCTATGAACCAATCTGGAATGAGCAGATAATTTTCACAGAACAGTTTCCACCACTGTGTAAACGCATGAAGGTTCAAATCCGTGATGCAGACAAAGTGAATGATGTGGCTATTGGAACACATTTCATTGACCTACGAAAGATCTCAAATGATGGGGATAAAGGTGAGTATTACAAGTCATATTTTGTGGCTATATTTTAATATTGTATTCTTATATTCTTGTATTCAAATTTATGGGATCATCCTTTTATTTCTTGTCAGGCTTTCTTCCAACTCTGGGGCCAGCCTGGGTGAACATGTATGGTTCACTACGGAGCTACACCATCATGGACGAGTATCAGGATCTGAATGAGGGACTGGGAGAGGGAGTTTCATTTCGAGCCCGTCTGCTGATCAGCATGGCTGTGGAGATTCTGGACACATCCTCTCCAGAGATAATGTGCTCTCCTGAAGTCCAAGTGGAAGGAGTCCCCAACATTTCAGAGGTAACTTATCCAGAGTTAAAAAAAAAAAAAAAACATTACTGGGCATTTACTGTGAATTATCGATGCCCAACTTTTCTTCATTATTCATTTAGAACATCTTTGTTAGTGATACAATATTGACATTGAGTGTTAACATAAGCATTTAATTAGATTATTACAATATAGTTTAAACTGTACAACACTTTATATCATATAAAGGTACCAGTTGAAACTGTAATCATTTATTTGATGTTGGTTGCTTGATTTTGAACTTTCAACTCACATTCATTATAAATGTGAATTTCAGAAAATTGCTACTAAATATTGTTTTATTTTATTAACACATCTGTTTCCAAATTATATTATAAATATAATTCTGTACACAATTTTAGAGCTTGATTAAGCCTAGATATAAATGTACTGTATGTTTTCATAGGTTTGGTTAAGGCCTGCCCAAACTGTATCTAGTGTGTACATAAGTGTGTTAAGTTTTATTATGTGCTCAGTTTTATGTATAATAGTATAGAAAAATGATTGGAAGTTTAAAAAGCCCAGAAAATTGTGTATGGTTATGTGTTTTGTCTATGTGTCCCTAAATCTAGAATGCCACTGGAAAAATCGAGGAATTTTTCTTGTTTGGAGCATTTTTAGAAGCAACAATGATTGACAGAAAGATTGGTGACAAGCCTATTAACTTTGAAGTTACAATAGGTAAGGGAAATTTACCATTTGCAACCTTAGAGTATATTTATCCAAAAAATTCCAAAGGCCTAAGGTTAATATATTGTTTACTTTTCATAGGAAATTATGGAAGTGATGTTGATATTCCGACCAAACCAAGATCAAAGAGGTCTAAGAAGGGAGAAGGGGATGAAGAGTCAGAGCTCATCCAAGCGTCCAGTGATGAAGAGGTGGCTGATGATGGAGAACTGGCATCAGTGTCCACCACTCCACCAATGAAACCAGTCATCACTGACAGGTATGTGAACATCTCTATCAAACTACATCACACTGTACTGTCTGTTACCGTTGGTCATTTTCTACTCATTCTACTCATTCATTACACAGGAACTACTTTCACCTTCCATATTTTGAGAGAAAGCCCTGTATTTATATTAAGAGCTGGTGGCAAGACCAGAGAAGAAGACTATACAATGGCAACATAATAGACCACATTGCAGATAAGTTGGTAAGTTATAGATTTAAAATATTTGCAGAACTTTTTAGATATTGCATCACTGGTCATGATTAGATTTTGTTTTGTTTACTTAAAAGGAAGAAGGACTGAATGATGTTCAGGAGATTATTAAAACTGAGAAGGCTTTTCCTGAGCGTAGGCTCAGAGGAGTTCTAGAAGAACTGAGTAATGGATGCAGGTTTGAAAAATTTTCCCCACATACACTCTAGGGATGGATTTCCCAAATATTGTCCTGGATGGCTGGAGTAGAAAACAGTTTGGACATTTCCCTCCACATATCACTGATTCAAAGCAACATATAAATACCAAGCTTAAAAGGTACATTAGAGCAGGGAAATCAACAAATTGTGCCAGCCATTCCTGACAACTATTTGACACCCCATAGAAAACATACTGGATGCTCAAAACATACTTTTCTCATCATTTCATTTTGTTACATATATTCAGAAACTAAAATATCTTTTAAAATATCACTTCTAGCACATTTCTAACACTGGCAAATAAGGACCAAAACCAGACAGGGGTCACAAAGTTGGATCGAGAAAGGCTGAAATTATGCATGTGGGAGATGGTACGGTACTCAAAGTATCCACAAAATGTCAAGTATGGTTAATATTTAATTTTTGTATGTTTTAATAAATTGTTGAATTATGTCTTTAGGAAATGATGGCACAACAAGCAAAGGCAATGCGATCTCAAGTGAAAAAGAAAACTGTCAAGGATAAAGTTAAATTGGCACAAAACTTCCTTCAGAAACTGAGATTCTTGTCTGATGAGGTAATATTGGCACATTACTAATCTTATTTTATAGTCTAAAAGAGGAAAACAATGCAATATGTAAAATCAGTTTTATTGCAGCCTCAGCACAGTGTTCCAGATGTTTACATATGGATGGTCAGCAATGGAAAACGCATTGCATATGCTAGAGTGCCCTCCAGAGACCTCCTTTTCTCTAATGTAGAGGAGGAGATCGGGAAAGACTGTGCAAAAGTCAAGACCATTTTTTTCAAGGTTGGATTCAATCCTGTAAACAATTCATTTCTCACATACAGTATACAAGAACTCTGACTAGATTTTAAACGAATCTTTCTATACCACCCTTTTAAAAATAATTTATATCTAATAATTCTATGTTAATTTCTCTAGCTCCCTGGTAAAAAGAGCTTTGGACCAGCAGGCTGGACTGTCCAAGCAAAGACTGAAATTTACCTCTGGCTGGGTTTAAACAAGCAGCGCAAAGACTTCCTGAATGGATTACCAAATGGATTTGAGGAGAGCAAGGCTGTCAAAGGCCCAGGAATGCACTCGTCACCACCAATCAGCTTGGTCTACACCAGTAAACAAAATTTATTTAGTTAACAATATAGCTTACGATTTAATCACGATTGTGTCTATAAACATACTGTTTTATAATTGTTTCTAACAGTGAAGCAAGTCTTCCAACTGAGAGTACACATGTACCAGGCAAGGAGCCTGTTTGCTGCAGATAGTACTGGTCTTTCAGACCCCTTTGCCAGAGTCTTTTTTTCAACTCACAGCCAGGTCACAGAGGTAAGACTGTCCACTTTACAATAATACATTTTTACCTTTAAATTAAAATTAATCTGTTCATCCTATTGAAATCCTTTCTCTCAGATTGTGAATGAAACCCTCTGCCCCACATGGGATCAGCTTCTAGTATTTGACAATGTTGAATTATATGGTGAGGCTAGTGAGCTAAGGGATGACCCTCCAATTACTGTCATCGAGATCTATGACCAAGACAGTATGGTAAGCAAGGATAGGCATTAGCATTCTGTTAGCATGCTCAAAAATAAGTCAAT
>JAOTRN010000002.1:14355016-14377130 GCA_028566695.1 Bagroides melapterus | reverse complement strand
TTTGTTCATTGTCTCAAAAATACTCTACTGTAGATGGTTGTTTTGATTTTTGGTAGGATGTTGCAAATGCAGAGATGCTTCTACATCCATGGAGCCATTACAGAAGTTTCTCTCTGTACCTAAATTTCAGAAAAATAGTAACGTTACTATTCCTGTCATGTTTGGACGTTAAGTAATGTTAACGTGCTTACAATACAACTTACTTTGTTCAATTCAGGGAAAAGCTCCAGAATTACTACATCAAGTAGAATATATGTCAGCTGCAAAGAGAGTAACAAAATTCCTGAATTATTATAATTTGTATGGCAGATTTCACAATGGCAGCAAATACTGTATGTATTACCACTTACCTGCTTGTTAAGAACTGGCTGCTGAAGTCCATCAAAGAGAAGCTTTATCCCTTGGTATTTTGCTTCCTCTCCAATACATTTTCCGAGCAAATCTAACAGCAATTCACCAATTACAGTTCATTACATAAATATTATTTACGTTATTCAAATAACGTAATTCACGTAAACTTGGTAGCCATATCAGCTTAATTAGTGGCAATTTGAGTGCAATTTGGCTTCATTGGCAAGCTCCTGCCCTCTACTTCCTTATTTGCATATCAGACACTTGTGACACATGATTTACACTTATATACATGCAATTTCCTTATTCAAAGATCTACCTTCATTTTTTTTATAAGTACAAGGTTCAGGGGTGATTATCAATGTTATTTTCTATCATTACTGTTATTATAGTATTTACTCTAAAAATACACACAAACGTACACACACTGAACAGTTACATGTAAGTTTGATCGGACATATATACTAAAGAGGAAACTGATGATTAATAAATCTGTCAGTGATATTTGCAAATGTTTTACACTCATATCTTTTATATATATTCATTAGCTCTATATGTGTTACTAATTAATAATCAACCATAGTACTGGATAATGCATTTGATGAGATAATTATCATGTTCTTCATTAGCTGTATGAAATATAAAATAAACTTGTAATTTTAAAACTATTCCAATGCTTTTTTGAGTTATTGAATGGGGATATATGGAGTCATTTTAAAATCAGCAGCTGCTTAACCTGGAATGTAGTTTTTCATTTCTTCGAATGTTTTTCGGGCTCTTTTTTGCTTGTCTTCTAAAGAGCGTGGTTCACTGTTTTCACAGAATACAGCATCTGTGGAAAAGCACATAGTGTTAAACAATAATAAAAATAAAATATACAATGTAAGTGACTAGAAATTAAACTAAAAATCATTTTCAATTAATCACTAAATCCATTATATATTCTAATTATGAGTGATTATTATTTAATAGTAGATGACAGTACCATTTTTTTGTGTATAGTACTTGTTACCTCTGAGCAGAGTGATAAGTGAAACCACACGATGTTCCTGAAACACCTGGTCTAGTTTGTTCTGCAAGTAGTGGTCAGTATATGCCTCCAGTGTGTTTTTAAACAGGATGCGCCCACCCATTAGGAGATGGTGTAACCAATCAGGTATATGAAAAACAACTCGTCCTGCCAAAATACCAAAACACCTTTAGTTGTAGTAACATTAAAATGCTTCATAATTGTAAATGCAATAATTTAGCATTCACAATACTAAATGTATAGTGTAATTACGACTACTATAGATTAATAAAATAGTGACAAATAAAAAGGGTTCAGGATGTGGTTGTTTTAATTAGATCACATATTTACCTAGAAACATTAAGTAGTCATAAATTCCTTCTACAGTGATCATCTCCATAAAGTAATTTTGGTTGTGCCTCTTCTCTGTGACTTCAGAGCGATTTGCATTGTTTTTGTATAGTTCATTGAAAAGCTAAAGAATACAAAGTTAAAGTATTCAAAGTTAAATATACTGCTGCGATTCAGACACTTTTATAACAGATACAACGCAAGCATCAAATTATCGTTTGATATCTGATGTAAAATAATTCCATTAAAACTGAAGAAGCTTGCCTTTTTGTTGTTTTCCGACGTGGGACTGAGGATCGTGAGTTCTGGCCGGCTGGGTTTAGGTTTCGGTGACTCACATGAATTGAAGAAAGCCTGTATAAATGGTTCTAGATGCTGGCCTTTCTGTAAATAAGTAAATAAAAAATAATTCCTTGGAATTATATAAGATGTATCATTGATTGGACTAATTGAATCCAATACGAAAATAACTAACCTCTTTGATTAGTTTGCTAGGAACAGATTTAATTATCTTCCCTGTAAGAAGAAAGTATGTATAAAAGGTTAATAAAGGGTCTATGCATTGTAGTCAACTACAATTATGCACACCAAGTACCAAGATTGACATCAGGTAACATCTTGTCATGGAATTGCGACTCCACGCTGTGAGGGGAGAGGAAGTCTGCCAGAAGTTGGCTGTTGCTCAATTCAGGGTGCTGCAGGAGGTTCTAAATAAACACACCCAAAATACACGTCAGTAATTACATAAAAGACACGTTGCATAAACTGAAACAATTATTATTAATACCTGTAGGTATTCCTGAAATTCCTCACGTTTGGATGTTAAAAATTCATAGTTTTTTGGTCCAATTATCCGCTTGGATGGAAGTTGTGCATCAGGGAATGAGCCTACTTATACACACACACACACACACACACACACTCGTGTGTTTAAGAAATAACTCAACAACTGAAAGAATTAAAATTAATTTCACCTACTGGCTGTAAATCAAACTGTACATACCATGAAACTCTGTGAGTTTTGACTCAAGCACATAAAATTCCACGTATCTTCGGTAAACAGACCAATGTTCTGTCTCATGCCCGACTGAAAAGCAAGTAAAACGAAATATACGTTGTACGACATCACCGTAACACAGAACAATCAGTGTATATTCAATTAAATAACAATTGAACAACTTAAATTGTTGGTTACTGAAGCATTTCAGGCTTTACCTGCTCTCCTGTCATTTCTCTCCACATCTATGCAATACACAGGAATCCTCTCCTTCTTCACCTCATCATCAAAAAAGTCCACGTAGGGAATAGTGATGCTCCAGGCTGTCAGGTTGCGAGGTGTACTTGGAGTACTGATAGCCTCCACGGGCAAGTCATCCTCCATAACCATGATGGCTTCCTCCACCTAAGATGTCAAACAGTGGGGACAGAGGATAATCATTTGAAACCAGTTTATCATGTACTACATAACATTTATCTTTATTCCTATGAGACAAGGATAGCATTAAATACATAAGCTGTAATGTTAACCATGCTGTTTATAATAGTTATATTAGCATATACATCTGGGATAAAAGTCACAACAACTACTGAATGCTATTAAAGTATGCACAGGGAAATTAATTTCCAATATGAGGTCCATGTATGATTTAGAATAACCTGTTGCTATAACTCAAATTAATTTATGTACTAATTTTTTTTTATTTTTTATTTTTAAAAGATGTTCAACATAGTCTAAATTTATGCAGGGTCAGCCCAGTGAAAAACATCCTATTTTTAAACTTGTCCACTACATGAGTTACAGCTTGATAACAGTAACTTCATTTGGCACACACTCTGAGATTACTGAATGAGAAAGAGTGGCAAAACAATTTTGAGATTCAAATGTCAGAGGTTGGGCAGCTGGGAAGCACAGGGAAACAATCAAACAGTAACTATAAATTAGTAATGGTACATTAGGCTGTTTCCATAAAACAAACCTAGTGCCCGAAAACAGTACCACAGTTCCATAGATATACAATACATTATTACTTAAAATATTTTTTTCTTTTTAATAAATAAATAAGGCCGAGCTCACTGACCATATCGTCCTCTCCCTCTGCTAGTCCATAAGAGGGCAGCATGGCACCTTCCATGGTGGTACTCTTGAAAACCCCCTTAATCTTATTGCCGATGCGGCTGATGCCAAATGATTCTCCTCGCTTTGACGTGCTCCTGGACAGAATACATATCCACACAATCACAAAAACATACCCGAAGGCCTTGGTAACGATGTTTAAGACAGCTATAGCACGTGCAATTGTCATGCATTTTAAGAGGAAAGAACTCAAACTTCAAATAAACACTGCCTTACTTAAAGCAAATAATGCTAACAAAAATGAACTACGCCACAAAATGAACTAAGCCATTTCGTTCTGCTCAAATCATCCATTAGTTTGCAACAACACTTGTAAAACAATATACTATATGATTTCCACATGTATGTAACACTGACACACACACACACACACACACACACATTTGTTTCTTGAACAAGAAATATCAGCATTCATGTGTAGTGAAGTCTCGCACTTAAACTAAAGTCCCTGTAAAGGACCGGCATTTTATTCCAAAACCAGTTTAGAATTCAGATAGAAAACAGTGTATATCTACATCTAGATAAACTAAGTTACAATAAAAAGATAACTTTCAACATACTGAGATTCCCCACACACAAACACATGGGCCAAGGGGGTTATCAAAAGAATCCATGCAAATAGGGCTGCAAAACTTGCAATGGATCCTGACTTACTTAAGCGCGACGGTGCGCGAGGCATTAGAGCCAGATGGGTGGGTAAGAATGGATGAAACATTGGGGGAGACAGATGCAGATGAGATGGATGGAGAGTCTAGGTTCATGGTATAGTCCCACTCAGAAAAGCTAGAGCCCATGGATGAATGGAGGGTCAAAGGATGGACACAGATTCAAAGTTTGTCCGTTGTATGACAGAGAGACAAATAGAATAATCTAAAGTGTTCAATCTAGTTGTGTAATTTGTTGAAGTAGAACATTTTCTTAACAGTAGCATATAGCAGTTAGGCAACTAGCTCCACTGAATGCCTCCTATATTATCTCGAGGCATGTAAAGGCCAAAGTTACTAGATTCTGCATGACAGGTGTACAGATTAGACATCAAGCGATTTTAATATTCATAAGCAAAGTAGTTTCTGCTTAAAATAGTCTCAAATTTAAAAAGCCATCTTGATAGACCTAAATTAAATGAACTCTTAGCTTATACATATGAGTCATACAAATCCACAAAAGTGTTGTAGCTTTCACAGAGACTATAAAGAAAGCAGTTTTCCCCCATTCCAGCATGTATCTCACATGCAGCATTATGTGGAGAATGGAGAGCTACAGGCTGAGCATGAAGCTGACAGCATACTCACCGGATGTCATCCAAACTCACGCTATTTCTGAAATAATGGGCAAAGGAATTACAATTGTCCTCTGCAAACACTAAACCTCATGTTAAAAGCACAAAAAAATGAACATAAAGGAAAGAAAAGAACTTTCAAAGTACACATATGGTATATAAATGAGCAAAACATTTAACAAACAATAAAATACCATAAGACTGATGCTGGATGCTAAGAAGATTCTATTCAATAGAAATAAATAGAAAAATCTGTCTGATATGTAAGCAACATTTATATGTATATTTATATTTATGTGTGATTTCTAAGGCAAAGCAATTTTTTTACACAAATGATTGTTCATGGCCAAGGTCTATGGTGAATTAATATAATTGCCATTGTATTAATGATGGATTTGAATTCATTTTGATTTGATTTGATTTATTAAGACTGAAGTAAACACATAACTTCTTGTGCAAGGAGTGAAATCTTTAAGTCAATATTCACTGGACCCTAAAACAATGACATGAAAACAGGCAGATATGTTAGAAGAAATTACTTGGGTCTACATGCTTGATAAAATATCTTGATCATTTATTTAAATACCAAATGTGCAGATTTTCTAACTTTTGGACCTACCTTCATCTACTACCTATTCTACAAACTGGCAAACACCCACCTTCCAAGTCTGGAGCTCCTGGTTGGGGATTCTGCCCCCCTCAACAGCTGCCTAAAATACTGAAACACAATATAATTTTAAGTTCTCCAATTTATCGAAACTTAAGAAAATTAAGCGTATCGGTAATGTAGAAACTATTTCTAGCCAATCTTTATATATATACAAAAAGTAAAAGTAGGGTTACAGTTAACACTTAAACATTATGAAGTAACTGTAACCCTACTTTTGGCCCACCCTGATATATATATATATATTTTTTTTTTACCATCATAATGTAGAATTGTAAACTTTGGTTTATGAAAAAATCTGGATAGTCATAATACGTATTTCACTGCATGTTATGTTGAGTATGGTTGTCTATGGTGTGTCTGACTATAAATGTTTAGATTATGGAGTAAGGGTGCTGAAACTGAAAACACTAAACATGGTAATGTGCTGGAGAACTGGACTAGAGCACCCCTGCTATAGAAGTAGTCTCAGTGTTAAATGATAGGCTAATTAGAGTAGTCATAGGAATTGATGCCACTAGGGTATAGTGTGCATAGAAGTAGCATTACCTCATCACTATGGCAGAACATTGGAGTAAAAACATTCTCCAACAAGGAAAGAACATGTTCATAGGCCTCAAACAGGCAGCGCATAGTCTGCAGTTTAACAACATCAGAATATGCACCATCTGCGACTGTAGAGAAGCAATAAAGGATATGATGAAATAAAAGCTGATGTATTCACACTTCATGCATGTTTATCTTTATTTTGCATTCAGTTAAATATAACGGAATATACAGATTATACAGATTAACTTACTGTTTCTGATCTCCTCAACAATGAAAGGGTCAAAGCGAATTTTGTCAACGCTTTCGTCAAGACAGTATGTCTCGTATATCTTTTTCATTTCCTCGTGTAGCATCAGCTTTTCTGTATCGGAAAGTTCTGGACGAAGTATCTTGTCATTAAACTCTTCTGAAATTTGGGGAAAAATACAGAGTTTAAACATATTATAACCACATGAAATAAACTTTTGGTCTAAGCAACCAAGTATTGTTAAAAGACTGGTCAAGCTCAATGCTTAGCTGCCTTGGAGGACATCTAGACCCCACTATTAAATAGACACCGTACACTTCTTTACATCTGCCAACAACAGAGTTTGTAAACCCTACCAACAGTGAGGCAGAACTGCAGCACATGAACAGCTCCTTCTTGCTTAAGGAAGTTCATGAAGCGAAAGAGCAGGTCCTGTTGCTCCCGAATCTCCTTAAGTTCTAGCTTTAACACCTGATTTAAAGATTAATACCATTAAAACCAAACACCAACAAACACATGGCATTTTTCCAATTTGAAAACCCTGCAAATCATGCATTATGTATGCATTTGGATTCATTTTTAAGTCAATGAAGAGAGAAATCAAGGCATCAAAGAATCACGTAAGAACAGATGAGACTTACTGAAGACATCTTGTTGCGTATGTCTGCATACTTCTGCAGGAATGGGACAAGTGCAGAGGCTGGTTCAGTGGCAGCTTCAGGCTACAATAAGATATCCATAATCAAAACAAATACACAGATATACAGCAAACATTTATTTCGAGGACTACTGAACATACTGGTCAATACTGCATCTAATGTTTACTACACTGTTAAGGACTAGAAGTTAAGTTTCTTCACTATTTTATTCACTGGGTACCCATCCTTACACTGTTTTATTCCCTCCGTCCTGAGTCTTCAAGCTTCTACTCCTGTAGATTTTCATTTTATTAGAAATTAAGGCATTGGTTTAAAAAAAAATCAGTTTGTTTTATCCTTGTAAATTATATGTGCAACTGTTATGAGAAACACAGTGAATCTACACGGTTTTATTGGTTTATGCCCTTTTTTTTTTGACATCTGGTTCGGAAGAAATCTTTCATCATTCAAGATCTCAAACAGCAACAGCAACTAATTAAAACTTACCGGAGAGTTGTCAATAAAAATATGCAGCAAGTGGTTCACAGTGTCCTAAAAGAGAAAAAGGGAACAATATTTTTTACAGGAAAAAAAAGCCCATCTTTGAAACAGGATTCTTTTTGACTGAAACTCACAGGATCAGCCAAGTAATCCATGGAAGGAAGGAATACAGAACCAGCAAGAACCTCTCTTATCAGAAGAGTAAGAGATCTGGAAATACAAAGGCATGCAACAGAAGAAAGGAAAAAGCAGAGAAATGTTAATATGCACAATGACAGCTTTGTTACCTGCAGTCAGGAGATTTTGGAGGCAAAATATATGGGAATAGCATCTCAGTAAGCTTGCGTAGGTACAGCAGCTCATCCCTCCTGCTGCGCAAAGCCACATGCAGATCAGGTCCATACTCTTCTAAAGCAGCCTGCTGCAGATGCTCTGAGTTCTTCACTAAAGTATACACAGAGTAGAAAGAGAGTTAACTCCAGAGTTTATGAATGTATCAGTTCTTTAGTTCAGTGGTCAAGTCAGGGGGTCAAAGTCAAACTCTCAAGGGCAAAATCCTTCTTGAACATTGCACTGGGACATTTGATCACTATAAACCCATAGAATTCACTGCAAAAAAAACTGAGAGCTTCAATGCTCCCTCAGCCAACTTTATGACGAAATGTAAGTAGCGTGTTCTCATTGTTGTATTGTCATATGATTACTTACATTAGCATTAGAACTTTATTTCATTAAGTCTAATGACTTTTGTGTGTTTTGTGATTTTTAAAAACAACCCACTAGCTAGCCTACAATCCTATTTAAAGTATCATGAATCATGTTTGATTAACAAAGAAACGTGCGACAAGGTAACAATATTTGGGTATTTACATTGACTGATGAGGAAATTAAAATGTCACAAGAAACTGAGTCATCAATGTCCCAATGTGCAGTGAGTCAGAGTCTTTACCAGGTCTGAACTGTTGCACACAATATACTCATTCACAACCTAGGGAGCTAGGGAGCCGATTGAGACAGACCCAATTTAAATATTTTCCAAACATTGGAAGGTTTCTTATATCAACTTAAAAAAAAACGCATGCAATTAATATGTTTGAAATGCCATAGTCACTGCAAAGTATAGAAAGTTTAAATACATTTCCCATAAATACTTTTAATAATTTATGTATAATATGAGTATTTTATATATACGATTTTGGATTATGTTGATGCAATCTTCAGTATTGCCAACTTGTGGAGCCCTAACAAATAAGTGTGCATGATGAAATACCTTTTTGTCTTGCTATGGCAATTATTTCAATATGTTTCATGGCAACTTTCAGTAGTTTGAGTGTTATGAGAGAAGGAATATCAACCTGTAAAGCAAAAGATGCATTTGATAAGATTCAACAAGTATCAATATTGTAATCCTACTATGAATTAAAAACCAAACAAAACAAAAAAGAAAACGATTAAATAGTACATTACTCTCTGAGCTCGGCGAACCAGCACAGCAGCTACAAAACGCAAGGTCACTCTGAGATCGTCCACAAATGCCTCATCATCTGTAATATCCCTATTAACAAGGATTCAATTTAATTGCTATGTCTTACTATACAAAGACCTGAATGGATGCAATAAACATACCTGTACCATGGGTACACAAAGTTCTCAAGGACAAGTTCAAGAATCTGCGGACAAAAGATTCTCAATGAACCATTCAAAACTCTAAAGAAAGTCTTAATCTTAAACAGAGTTGCTATGAAGTTCTCAAACCTCTGAAAGAGACGTGTCCACCTTGGAGCGCACTTTTAGATCTAACCATGGCCGATAGTTTTCAAGAAGCAATGTTGGTCTAACAGAAAAATAATACAATCATTTTAGCAACTTCCTCTGCGTTAGTCTTAGATGACTGAAACATTAGCAGTTATATTTACCTGTGTTTTGTGCATTTAATTTTCCCACAGACAGCACAGCCATGAGCAAAAGGAAATAGCTCTTGGTGCTCTGGCTAAGACAGAAAAAAAGTTGATTGAAATACTGAAAGGCTTGCAGTAAAATAATGCTATACAGACAGGGGAAATAAGTATTCAATATTAGATTCACACTTTATATGTCTGCTTCAAATTTAAAATACTGTCTTTTGACTTTGTATTGATAAATATTAGAAATTTAACCAAATTCATTAATTGTATAGAACACATGATGCATCCTAATTTAATTTGAATACAGATACAAACAATAGATGTTTTTGGGAGGTTGGCTTTAAATAGAAATCTTGCCAAACATCATCAGACAAGGTTTGTGCAATTGGGATTGCATAAAAACACTGACAGAACAAGGTTTTTACATTCCTGTGAAGCTTATATAACAAAAAAAATGGAAATTGACTTGAAACTATCCTAAATTGATTGGGGGTGTCTCCTGGTAAACAAGTAAATAGTGGTGCAAATGTCTGATTTTCAGCATGTCTGTAATTATACAGCATACCTGGCAACCTGACTCACATGACTAAATACATTACCATGGATATAATTAGAGGTGCTATACTTATAACATGTTTTTGCTCCAGTAGCCCAACCTGAACACAGCCTGAATGATCTCCATAATAAATCCAGTGTATTAATATACTTTCATATGTCTGTTTGAAGCACAGGGTAGCACTGAATGTTAAAAGAAAATGCTCAGAAAATCCTAGATACATTGGAATTAAATGGACTTGCATCACTTACAAGTGCATCACGGTAACAGATTACATGATAATGTGCAGATATTTCTAGAATGGATAAACAATTTATCAAATATTATTTGGTGGCCAGGGCTGCCAACTGTAAACAGTTTCTTTATTTGGATATGACTGTAGTTTGAAACATAGTCATATGTTCTTTAAATTGATATTTATTAATGCAGTGCCTGTAGTTTCAGAGTTCCAACAAATTAGGAAACAAATTATTTCTTAGCATAGATGCTGCAGTGTCGTACATATAAATACAAAGTGCTAATTTATCAATTTACATTGTTGTTTTTTTAATTAATATTTGATATTTATGATATTTTTTGTTCAGATTTGAAAGTTCAAAATCAAAAGACATTGTGTGTAAATTGTAAGTGGGTTTATGCGCTGGAAGTACATTAAATTAAAATTGAATAGTTAGCTCCCCACTGTATAGTGGATAAATTACTTTAAAAAAAAATTAAAAAAGTATACCTTTTTCCTAGGTTTAATTGTTATAAGGATATTGGGAAGCAATGTTTCAGGCCCCAAGGAGCAATAAAAGGTAACCACTCCGGCTAAAAATGACCAGAAAATGACAATAATGTGAAGATACCTGAAACAAAAGCAGGACACGTGTCGGTGCAGTGCGCCATATACTGCATTTAGGTGTATACATACATAGGACTTCGTTTATCCTTAGACTTACTATATTTTTCCAGACAGAAAAATACATTTCAAAATGTACTCAAGATGTACTTCTTGAAGGTAAAGCTCAAGCAACATGGAATTTATTTCTGAAAGTTATGACAGTACTAACGTGACTGACGTATAACGCATTTGTTAAACCTTAAGACAGTTATTACCTATTCAGTAAGACAGTAGACAGAAGCAGGAGTACGAGCAGAAAGCAGAAGACAGGATACTGGCGGCCCACCTCTCTGCACAACTCCAGCCTCCGCCTCACCTTCAGCAAATACACTCCGAGAAACGACATGTCTCATAACTGCACGAGCGAAAATTAAGGTAAAGAAATCTAGCGTCCATTTGTAGAGTCTGTCCCAATGATTAAAAATAAAAGACAGCTGCAGCACCGTTAATCAAGCTCAATGTAAACTATCATCATTGTACTTACCATAAGAAAGTCAATTGTAACAGTACACAAAAGCCTAAGCTAATTGTTTTGACAGAGGGACAGCGCCGCTGCCACTGTTTCCACCAAACAAGCCCACGGAAGAAATGAGCTTCTGAAGCGCATTCGCTGGTTTGCAACGCGTTAAATTTTTACATTGCATCGTTTCTCTGTTGATGTCAATTGCGCGACTTGCGTTCGCTTGTATTGTGCTCTATTAGCTGTTCTACACGTTGTTTATTTGGGGTTTGCTCCCAGCTGCGTCATATCCGGGGAGAGGCGCGGCTGTGAACACGTGCTCTTCATACAGCACTGGAGTAGGTTGGCACTGAAGCACATGCTGTATGACTCCTTCGATTCAAGGAATGGCGACGTGATTTCGGAAACCATAAGATGCTAGGTATATAAATAGGCCGTTTCTGAAAATATTGCAACTAAAACATCATGACCATCCAGAATAAAATATAAATTATCACATGTCTAAGATATTAAACACCTACGGCTATTACAGTAAACAGTTTTAGGCCACAGATAGAAATCCAAAACTTTATTACAAAAATAAGTTACACTCACCTCATTTTACAGTATAAAACAATTTATTTGCGGGAATGCAAAAACGTTGTTGGCCACCAACAATAGTTTAAAACTGCTAACATGTCAAAAGGTTGATACAGTTTCATCAAGAGGGAGTTAACTGTGTACAAAACCGGTTGAATGGTTCAGTCAACTGTTTGCTATATAATGGAATATAAACCGAAGCTGCAGCATCCCTTTTTCACCAGAATGATCCCATCCCTTCCCAAATTGAACAGGGCCTAGATTTTCTCTCTGTTTGGTCTTGGGTGGAAATGTGATCATTCTTTCAAAATGGTACATGATTCAATAAAACAAAAGGCAAGATGATACATGATCTTAAGAGGACTGTTTTCTAAAAAACATATTTCAATTGTTAGAAAAAGGGACACTGCAGGGCTTACCAAAAGCAGTTGACACCTTTATGATGTTCAAGACTTTACAAAAGTAACATTTTATTCCAAAACTATCATACAATCATACAACCAGTAACTACATAATCTGAAGAAGCAAGGAAGCTAATTCAGTTTAAAATACGATAAAAGCAGGGCTTGTTCAGGCTCATCATATGAGATTATTTTGCATGCCCAGTTTGACTGTTTGCAGTGTCAGAGCAGCAGCAAAATGATTATATTACATTAAGTACATCTTTTGAGCAGCTGCTCTAATGCATATTTCATAGAAAACAAGCCCTGCTTTCATCAATATAAGTTTCCCTATTTACAGTACAGGCAGGGTAGTTCAATCCTCTGTACTGAGGTAGTTAACCAACCCTTTAAAGACAAGTTCTGAAAAGAACCACTTTCCTGGAATGCCTGACTTATCCATGCAAGGTGGTTACACCAAAAACCTGCAGATGTCATGTCCTTTTCATCCAAATAATTAATTTAGATAAACATGGATATTCCGACAATAAAATTGCAATTAGCACAAAAATATACATCAAGCTCCACTGAGCCACTTCAAACTCAGAGACTTTAAAAGTGCAAAACAAACAAAAAAATATCAATATTTAGTATTCTTTAGGAAGTCTGAACCTCAATTTTTTTAACTGGCTTACTTTGTAATATTTGGAGCATGTTTCAGGGGTAGTAGGATATGACAAAATTTAAATGCATGACTTATAATGACTACAACAAGTCCAAGCAAACAAGCGAACAGAATTTCCACTGGTTTTCAAGGTGGCAGTATGGGAGATCTGCTTCCGTAAGGCTGTAACATCATTGGGGCATTGCTTCAACCTTACCATCATCTTCACTGGCAGCTTATGGTGTAACCCCATGTAGCAAGTCAGTCTTCACTGTCACTGGTCAGGACCAGCCTCGACCCCCTTTCCCTGCTGAGAAAAATAACAGATTTAACTAAAAATGTCAAACAAAAGTGACCAAAAAACAAACTCCAAAAAATTGTACATGTAAAACAGTTTTGCATTTAAGTATGTTTTATATGCCAGTGAAAGTTTAAGCCCAACTTTTGCAAAACATTTAGAAATAAACTACTACATTACAGTAATGTGTCCTTGTTTGCAATTTGCAAAATCACCTTAAAAAACAAACAAACAAACAAAAAAAAAAAAACACTGTTGCTTAGCTTTGCATATTCAAAGCAGTTTTCCAGAAAGAGAGAAGCATGCAAACCTTTGGTCCATTTCTTCCACAAGGTGCCTTTTATGTGTTAGCAATTTGAAAGAAAAAAAATAATAAACAATAACATATCAGTATTAATGACTGGCAAAAGATTATTGAATGGCCTTGCTTGTCCTGACTCTCTCACTCACACGTACCACACGGCCTCTTTGCTGAGCTCCTCCTCTGGAGCCACGTGCCCCTCTGCTGGATCCTGGGCCTCCACGCTGGGAGAAACCTCTTCCTCTAGTTGCAGTTGCACCTCGACCCCGGGACAGAGTGGATCCACGGGCTCCTCGCCCCCCTCGTCCTCTGCCTTGAACTTGAAAGTCTTCATAACCATAGTACGGATCCTCATAGCCACCTCGATAATTGTGATAGTCATAGCCATAGTATTCATAATAGTCATCATAGCCGTAGTAGTCGTGGGGATAAGAGAAGCCTCCCCTGCCTCCTCGTCCTCTTCCTCTTGTGGGAGGCGGCATATGTGGTGGGCCATAATAATAATAGTCATCATACCTGGAGGAGGCCCAGAAATGCCTTGTTGAAAACACAAGTAATGGAATTTAAGCAATACACACACGCACACACACAATACAGACTACAAACAAAGTAATATACAATATTACCTACATTGTAAAAGAACTTAGCAAACTTACATTTGAGTTTTAGCTGCTTGCCTCTGTGCCTTCCGCTCTTTCCTCTTCTGATCAGGTGGTTTTGCAAAGACTATTTCAATTTGTTCACCTTCCAAATCTTTCCCATTCATTTCGGCTAAAGCCTGTTGAAAAATATACAGTTAATCAAATCAGCAATTTTCCACAAACAAGTGTGAAATATAAAGGAAGCTAATATGGTACCTTAACAGCACCATCTCTGTCCTCAAAGTGTATAAAGGCATAATCCTTAAGCTTTTTCACTCTCTCAAGCTTGCCAAACTGGCTAAAAGTCTTCTCTAAGAGCTCTTCTGATACAGTGCTTGCAAGGTTCCTTACAAACAGTACCTTCACCTAAAAGGGACAGGACAAAAATTAATTTCCCCACCATAACAAAATTCCACAAAAAGAGTAAGAAAAGTTTCCCTAAGTGCATTCTGCTTATTTACCTTTGCCATAACCTCTGGGTCAGGATCTTCAATGGGATCAGCCCATTCCACAGTAACCACGTTTCCCCACACCTTCACCTTGCCACTCATCAACCTGCGCCGTGCTTGTGCTGCTGTTTTGTGATCCTCATACTCCAAAAAGCAGAAGCCTCTATTTTTTTTCTTGTCATCAGGTTGATGATATAAAATTACATCATTGAGCCCCTCTGAGAGGGAAAAAAGGTCATTAATATGGATGTAGGTTTCTTTTACGGTCGACATATACTGACTGCTCTATATGGACAACTTGCCCATTTTAAGGGGGGGAAATGCCTTGCAAAATTTTGTACCTACCTGTGACTTTAGAGAATTCCTCCACTATCTGCTCCTTGGTTTTGCTCTTGGGGATGGATCCAACAAACAGTCTATTATTGGCCACAGAGATACAAACACCAATGTGTTTGCCAGGGCGGATCTCGCTGTTGTTACACTGAAAACGATACAGACCGTCAGGACTTTTTTTTTTTGGATGGGTAACCAAGATCATTCTTGAATTTCACTGCATGTTATACAAACTCAACTACTTAAAGTTTGTCAACTGGGTTCTGGAAATGTACTACTAAATGTAAATCTATCTGCTTTGTCTGCTAATCAATTTGTCAATTTCCTTATCAGTCAAAATAGTATCTTAATTTTGGATCAAGTTTCATTGGCTGATAACACTGAAAATGGCTAATATTGGTATCAGGGATTCTGATTCACTTACCAGTTTAACAGCCTCCTGAGCAGCCTCTTTAGTGCAAAAAGTGACAAAGGCATAGCCTCTGTTCAGGCCACTAAGGGGATCCATCATCAGACGCAGGTCCCATATGGGCCCAGCTTTTTCAAACAGGGGAACAAGCTCGTCTTCAAAAAGATCTCTTGGAATTTTTCCTACAAAAATCTAAATAAAAAAATGAGCCCTTTAATTAAGCAAAACAGAAAACGCATGTATTTTTTTTTTTTTATTAATCCTTCAATAAAAATCCCTCAATTAGAAGTAATGTGTAAGAGTTGCATAATAAAATTATTTGACAAATTTCTCTCCAGGACCTTAACATACTTGTCTGGATGTTACTGAACTTACCTCTGTCCCAACTGTGGGTTGTGCACCTGAATGGGTTGGCTCAGGAGGAGGGCCACCATATTTCCTCTGACCTGTTGTTACATCAAGCGTGTAACCGGTCCTCTCAAGCAAAGCCTGGCAAATAAGAAAGATGAACATGCATATCTGCCATACAAAAGGGGATTTAAAAAAAAAAAAAAGATCAAGTAAAATAAAACTTACTTTGATTTTTGCCTCATCTGGTCCTTTATTTGAATCTGACACTTTGGTCCCCTGCTTCTCCCTTTGCCTGTATGTCTTCATAACTCCACAGAGAAAGGCACTTTTGTTCTATGGATAAAGTAAAAGAAAATCTATAGTGGTGTATGCACATTCTGAACGTGTTCTTACTACTTATTAAAAGCAAAACAAACTACTTTCACCATGTGTGTAATTAAAGTGTTAAACAGTGCACAAACTGGTCTATCTCCATAGTGGCTGACTGACCTAGCTTCATAAACTATAACAAGCACCCCTGCTACTGTAGTTTTCCAGGGATGATTACAGTCATCCTACACTATATCTTCTGATATAAACAATGGACAATATTAATTTAAAAATACTTTTTCACTAGTTTTGTAAACCACATAGTTTCATAAATCAACCTACCTGAACATGTGAGAGGTCACTGTCTTTAAATTGGAGGAGGACTTGCAGAGCACCTTCTTCGTTAAATTCCTTTAGAGCTTCAATTGCCCGATCATCAAGATCACTGTGAGAAACCAGACCTGAGCAAGAGATGCAAACAAAAGAATAACACCAAGATCAACTGTTGGTTCATTATTTTATTTCACTCCGCACTGTGCTACTCAAACACTGTTGATGTCACAGCACAAATATACAGGACTAATAACAACAGATGTCATGGTGTAATTTGAAACCGCCATCCACAAACTCTCTGCATATCAAGCTTGCTCACAGTGATTTATGAGGACCCGTCACCTGTCTTAACCACTGCCAGCTGCTCCATTGTTCCTGCATATGTCCATCTGGCAACACACTTGCCCTGACACTGTATGAGGAGACCTCCTCAGGACTGCTTAATACTCAGCTTTAAGGGTCTACACATGAAATTTTCTGAAACTGCCACCCAGGATACTCTGTTTCCTTCAAACTGCTAAGGGAGGCACAGGGGAAAAAAAAATAAAAAAAATAATAAAATAAAATAATCACTGGCCAATTTTTTTTAGGCAAAAAAAAATATATATATATATTTATTATTTATTTACTTTTTTTTTTTTTTTTTTTACAAGCACCTTATGACTGCAGTACCCATTTTGGAAGGAAACCACAAAAAGTTGCTTTGGTTTTCCAATTCCCACAATCTTATCTTAAAAGCACATGCAACTGGATTGAAACTTGAAAATGGGTGAGAATATGCTGAAAGTTCAAGGGGCCTTACCTGCTATGTAAATTTCATCTAGTTTGACAGCAACTTTTCTAGGTAACCCAGCGTCTAATAATGTCTGGAAGTGTTCAGAATGGGTAACTGCAGCTGAAGTCTCCATTGGTTCTTCAGTACCGTTTCCATTTATATGCTCTGTGGCCATGTCTCCGTTATCTGCGCAGATGCAATGAGCCAAATTAATTCAAACTGGGCAGAGGTCAAGGAACCTGTTGCCTGACCCGGTGTTTATGTTCTTGCATCCAATACACAAAGTGCATAGCACTAATTGAGGGACAATATAACAGGGCCCCAATTTTATTGCTTAAACAAATCAATATGGACATCATCCTTAAAACACGTATAATGGATACTTTCCACACCCACTTTTGAGTTTTACAAAATAGCACAGTCATTTCTCAATTAACAGAAACCGCATGCAAATGTATGCACACAGCCACAAATCTAACTGGATTTAAACTTGAACTCTCAGCCTAGGTGTGCTTTTCCACGTGTTCTTTCGGAAGCTAATTTACGCTCATCTAAAGCTACTTAGCAAGCATGTGACCAAGCAGTTCACAATTTGTCAAATCCACTATTTGTATCAAACATGAGCTCACGAGTTTATACACAAATCCGCTAAAGACCTGACATCTCAACGCCCAGTAATAATGTGCATTTGCAATCATGCCGTTTCGGTTAACATTTACCAAATAACAACAATGGGTCACTGGTTTTAACTTTATACCGTTAACTTATATATAACAAAAGTCACCAGAAGACAGCTCATCGTCTGAATGAAGATCGCTTTGTTTCATTTTAACCGATGAGTTTGAGCAGCTTCAAATGAGGCGGTCAAACTGCAATGTGGCGCGCTAATGACGGGAGCAGATTTAGCTAACCAGTTGGCTACCGTGCTAGCTAGCTACCCCATTTAGGCCAGGACACAAGAGCAACGTGGACACCTACAACTCTCAATAGCTACCATGCGTTATTTGACAGCTACTGTGAAGCATGCTGTCAAGCGACTCGTATCTTAACTGACACAGACCTGGTTTATAACTAGCACCCACAATAACGTGCATTGTTCATAGTGATTAAGAAAAACTCTTTGATAACTTTGCCTGCTTGTTGTTAGCCAGCTTGCTATGTGGCTAAGATGTTTAGCGTACTAGCTTGATAACTTGGCCGGGAAATAATGTTTATCCTTTTTTGCCTGTGTTAACATGCACTTCCAAAACCTAAACATTTCAACCAAGGGCAACAAAATAAGTCACATATAACTAGAATAATTATATTAATGATTATACGTCGAACCGAGGCCTATATGAGTTAAGCTAGCTATATTAGCCAGATGCAAGTCAACGTGCCAACGTGCCGCCACACATGGGAGTCCATTTTCAAAAAGCCGGTCTGAGACGTCCCGACCAGTTTCTAGCTACTTTTGTTTGAAAACAAAAGAACATCAGATCACAATTTACGCCATACATTTCTCTGCGAAGCTTACGACGTTTATCGTACCTGTAGATTAATAACTGTTGTGTGTGGATGACTCCGGAGGGAAAACGGGAGAAAATGAAAAAAGTGACCAAAACCCCTGCCGTTGGTCCGGCGCCGCTCTTGCACTTAGCTAGGACGATGCAAAATGGCGGCTAGCATCACGCCGCGAGATTTTTTCTAAAGCACGGGGTTTCTTACGCACCCATTCAGGGGATCGCTCATGGCGCGTTTGTATGGCCAGTGGTGCCCATATACGCTAAATAAGCAGTCTCGGCAGAAGGGAAACAAAACCCTAACCAGCAGAGAGCAGCATTGAGTCTCAGGATTTGAGGATGAAGCTTTTTCCAGTTTTGCTCATGATATTGCTAATCACTGCACAGTTTCGTTTTGTCCTTTTCTTATACAAGGTTTCAGCTCATCAGCTCCGGTCTGCCAGACATTCATGCCATGTGATTTTTTTTCTTTAATCTAAAAAAGCCTAGTCAACTGTTTATTTGATGATTATTTAGTATTTGTAATAATTGACTGTAGAGAAATAAATCTTAATTGTGTAGTACATAGTAGCATACTGGTGTTTGGTACAAATCAGAAGCTGTCGTGAATATTATTATTTACTCAATACAGCCATCATGCGGACAAAATTGTTAGTCACTGTTGTACCTTACTGAGCATGATCACACTTCGTACAGACTCGTCTTTTTCAGCAAAAAAGTGTCATTACAATTGGTTCTTTGAATGTTTAATCTTAATCTGGCTTCCATACCAAGATCCGTGCAAAGATGGTCTATATTCCATGTAATAAAATGTACGTTGTAAAAAAAAAAGTATGCCTCATAATTCATGCAATTATCAAATCAGACTACATTAGGTACATGTGCAATGAAGCTGGAGACATGAAGAATGGAATGAAGACTAAGGTGATATTTTTCCTATCTTCAACTGTGCATTTTGGTGAATCTGTTCCCACCACAGTCTCAGATTTTTGTTCTATAGGAGTGGAACCTAATGTGGTCTGCCAATCTTCCATAAGTTTTGTTTAGTGGTCAACTTATTCTGAAATGCTCAAACCAACTTTGCTGTCACCAACACCAATGCTGCTGTTCACTGAGTCAAGTCATTGAGCTTACAATTTCTCCACATGTTTGATGTGAACATTAAATAAAACTCTTGACCTGTACCTGCATGATTATGTGCATTGCTCTTCCGCCACAGGAGATTTTCCATGAATAAGCATAGCTGTATGTAAGCATATATGTATATGGATGGAGTATTAATAAAAATTCACTTAACTTCTATTTGTGTTGAACATTAAAAAGGGACCAAGGATTTGAATGTTTTCTAACAGAAAGAATAAATTGACAAAATTTCAACTTGTTTTTGTTATTGAACAATAAAAGTATAATTCTTGTATTTTTCATTTATCTTTGAACCCTAGATACAGTGTTCCACCTGCCACACAGTGTATTAGGTTACATCTGTCTGAGGTCACACTCTGGTTTCCAAGACAACCAAGGATAAACAGATTAGCAACCAGAAAGATCAAAAGATAGTAGCATAAGCAAATATTCGTATTTGATTTGAAATACTGTGAATTGATTAGTTGAATAGAAGTGAAATATTCAAAGGAAAATTCTGGCTACTGTAAAAATGATGTCTACTATTCAGCAATATACTGCAATATTTCTTACAGAAAACGTGTTATTCGGCAGCAGAAAAAAAGACAGTTAAAGTCTCAGATCAAACATTTATTGGTTTCAAGATACATTATCACTAATGAGGTTTAGTAAAAATGTTTAAAGAAATTATAGTACCACATTATTTTCTGAGCCTGTGTGGTTAAATTACCAGATATAATGTCGCAGAAGACAGGAGCACTCAGTATAATAGTGTGGAGCAGAACAAGAAAATAGTTGCTTGGATACACTGCTGCATTTTACAAGATTATGTGGTTTTTAATAATGTTTAGTGCAATCCACACCTGTATTATCAAACATTATCAGTTTTTCCTTTCATTCATTTAATGGACTATAAGGTCAGCTAAAGGCCAGTGAGTCATGCCAAGAATTAACTCAGGGGAGAACTTTTGGAGTTTTATTCAGTAGGTGTGGTTAGGAGAGACTATAAAAATGGGTGAGGTGCATTTATGACAGATGCATTGGTGATTCTTTACTGTGAAGAACAAAGGTAGTATTTCAAATTATTACCACTCATTAGAATTTTATAATGATAAATAGCCAATTGTGACCATGAAGGTAGTTTGTAATGTATCTATTTTGTTTTGCAGACTGTCCCTTGCTAGGATGATTCTTGTTCTCAAATACACTGGCGCAACAATCTTTCTACTATCTGTTCTAATTGAAATTGGACAGCTTTATCCAAACAATGACTGTAAGTTTATGTCTTTATTTTGCTGCACAATTATAAATAAAAAAAAATAATAATAGCAGAGCAAATGGAGGTAGAACAATAATGATGAACTAATATGCATATGGATTTTATCTTGATCTTATTGTTTCTGCTCATTGTCTGAAAAAGTTGGCTGTGAAGAGTGCAAACTCAAGGAGAACAATATTTTCTCAAAACCTGGTGCCCCTGTGTATCAGTGCATGGGATGCTGCTTTTCCAGAGCTTACCCGACTCCATTGAGGTCCAAAAAAACTATGCTGGTCCCAAAGAATATCACATCTGAAGCCACATGTTGTGTTGCCAAAGAAGTTAAACGGGTAAGATAATTCAAAATTCAAATTAAAACATAATTAAAATATATTTAAAAAAAAAAAAGCAATATAAACACTTGTTTTAAAATGTTACAGGTTTTCTAAAATTCTTCATTTTCTGGTCCCACAGGTTATTGTTAATGATGTAAAGCTAGTGAATCACACAGACTGCCATTGCAGCACTTGCTACTATCATAAATTTTGATATCACGACATTTAAACAAACATGTTTGACTAGTATGTTCACGAAATCCCTTGAATGCAAGTTACACAACACCTACACCTTTGCTCATGTGTATGCTAAATACTTAGACTTAATGTTTATTGCGCTGTAATTGCTCGTTATTATTTTAGAACTCTAAACCAAATCACTAAGTGTAATTTGTCAACTGTACATTTAAAATAAAAGTATATACTGCAACTATGTAAGAATGCATGTATTTATGTATGTATCAATCTCTCTATCTATCTATCTATCTATCTATCTATCTATCTATCTATCTATTTGTCTGTCGGTCTATCTAGATAGATACATAG
>JAOTRN010000002.1:14340021-14354916 GCA_028566695.1 Bagroides melapterus | reverse complement strand
TCTATCTATCTATCTATCTATCTATCTATCTATCTATCTATCTATTTGTCTGTCGGTCTATCTAGATAGATACATAGCTATCTAGCTGTCTAGTTCTTCTAGAGAGGGTTGAGGGTTTTATTCTTGTCTCTACCCTGTGTTAGCTTACATGGAGTTTGCTTATTCAAAAGACATCAGATTTAGACTGATTGACATACATAGCTGAATTGTTCTCATGTGTGTGACACCACATCCAGGGTCTCCACTGCCTTATGCTCTGAGTCTCCTGTCATTGGCTTCCTATGATGCTGTTTAAGATAAGTGGTACAGAAAATGGATGGATGAATATCTTTCCATTGACACATATGAAAGAAGGAACATAGCAAACTAAAGAAGAATTGTAAGGCATTCAGGACTCCAATATGGTGCAGTTGTCTTTCAGAGGTTAAGGTTTACACAATAGATCAAAATGTTCAAACCCTGGTACAGTCAGTCGGGCTGTTGAAAAAGGCACCTAATTTGTTCTAGTGGTGTAACATGAATGACCTTGCACACTGTCCTCAGCTTCCTAACAAAACTAGATGAAGAATGTGAAGAAATATGTAAAGAAAATAATTTCTCTATAAGGTACATGATAAAGGCCAAATCTGACTTAAACTTTGCATGTTGTATGGATTTAGTGACATTTTATACTAGAATTGACATATATTACAAAAACATATAATATATAATATATTCCAGCATATTTCCTAAACAAAAATTCATTCACTAGATCTGGCACACCTAAAAGCAGTACAAGCACCCTCGTTAAAAAAGAGAGAGAGGCGTCGAGCACGCAGTGCGCGCGCGCGGCACGGACCGCGAGAGCAGGGCCTAGCGGGCGCGCGCAGCCGTGATTGTTGTGAAGATGGCGGAGGAGGAGGCTGAGAAAGAATACAACAGAAGAGAAGAAACCGTGGCCCTGAGAAAACGGTTCCAGGAATTAACCACGGTGTTACGAGACAGCACAGACTCGGCGTTAGACGCCTCCGCTAGCTTCTGCCACGGATTTTGCCAGGTTTGGGTTTTCCTGTGATTTTGCCAGCTCGGTTTGAGGCAGATTGGTGGTGGAGTTGCACGTCTCCATCATCGCAGAGAACGGGTTAGCTTGGATGGCTAATTCCGTTAGCGCTGTCCTGCAGACTATCGGTCCGTTGACCGGCTAGGGGAAAATGCCTAGGCAGTTGAATACACTGCAACGTGCTTCTTTAGTAATATCTAGAAAAGAGCACGTTTCTTCAATATGGTTGGTTTGTTAGTTGTGTAGAAATTCAAATTGCTGTATTTCTGTTGTAAAAGTAGCAGGTATGTTGTAGTCTGCCAAATTCCCCCCTCCCTCCGCCCCCTTGATAGCTGCTCGGCTAAGTGGCTAGCTGGCTAGCTTTTTGTGGCACCTTAACGCTTAATTGCATTGATAATAACGGAGGGTCTCGACCTAAAATACGGTCATCCGTACAATGATCTGTATTACGATGGCAGCTCTGAACATTCCGGTGTTAATTGTGATAACACTGATGATAATTTACAATCGAATGATGAAATCGGTTCATAAATGCTACTTCTGCAGTTTCAGGAGCTGCCACAGAGCCCGTGCATGAAATTAACGGCAAACGTTCTAGTTGCATGTTTTTCCCCTGCATTTCGTTCCATTTGATATATATTTTCCCTAGACGTAATTGTGCGTAAAGAGATAAAAATGCTGTCTCTGTTAAGGGATGCAATGAGCACATTGTTAAAATTAAGATGGCAGTAGCTAACTAGCTGATCAATGGTGACTTGCAGTGAAGACAAATTTTATTGGAATTGGGTCGAGCTGGTCAGAGATTTGGGGCTGGGCAATATGGAGGCAAAGAACTAGTGTTACAAGCAAGCAATTAAATACATACACACACATATTTGGTTGAGCTTAAAGGATATTTCAGGATTTTTTTTTTTAATACACACACACTCAGGAGGACTATGGAAAATCCACTGTATGATAATTTGACAACCCCGTATAACCCAAGAGCCCCACCCCAGCCCTGTAAAAATGTGAAAACAAACAAATAAATAAATAAATGATTGAACAAACTGTGCAGGCTCAGTAGTCCCATGTGTATTGATCTAAACCTCTCTGATGATTGTAGTCAGTTATGTACTACGTCCATGATATCTGTGGAATGCTGATTTTTTTTTTCTACTAACATTAAGTAGCTATCTGCAGTGGATTTTTACTAATTTCAGGATTTTTCCCTAACATTAGTTACCTGGCCTTCAGGATGAACTTTTAACTTATTGCTGATAAACATAGTGGAATATAGGTGATCCTACTACATTATGACAAACGCACTGTCTACAAACTAGTGGAGAAGGTTACATGATAATTAAGAGTAGAATTTGAAAAAAACAAAAACATATATATAAACATATATAAAATATCTTGTGCATTGTAGCTAACCATTTTGTAAGATGGCATTTATTTAATAGGTCTAGGTGTCAGCCAGATAAACTGGCAACTAGCTAACTGAACTTTTTAGCACACTACATGAGGCCGTATGATTGGATTCATTGTTGTTAATGCCAGTGATCAGGTTTAAAGTTTAAATTACTTCTTTAAACAAATAAAAAATAAAATTATAAAATACTATGAATGAAGCTTCAACTTACATTTCAGCATTGTAGTTGCATCACATTTTCAAATAGTATGAAATTACAAGATGTGTAACACTGAAATGACAATTGAATGGCAAAATCATTCAGTTGGGTTAACGCTCAGGCTTCACTAGTGCAATGCAGTCATACAATTTTCTGCTGAAAATCAAGTTTTACTGTGCTTTCAGAATTTTTGTACCATTTATTGTTAAATTGGCAGTGGTACCTCAAGTGTTTAAGGCTTTGGTTTGTTGATTGGACAGATATCTGTGTTCAAGCACCAGCACTGCCAATCTGCCACTGTTGATCAATTGAGCAAGGCCCTTAACCCTCCCTGCTCCAGGGGTGCTGTATCACAGCTGCTCCTGTGCTCTGACCTCAACCTCCTCAGTTGGGATATGTGAAGAAAAGAATTCCGCTGTAATGTATATGTGGTGAAAATAGGCTTCTATTCCCCCAGTTTTATTATTTCAGTTTATTTCATTTATTTATTCAAAGTACATGCACAATTAAAAATACTATACTATTAGGTCAACGGAAAGCAACAGGTTACCTCTGTTTTAGGGTTTCTCATCAAAATGTAATATTATAAGCATTTATTTTCTAACCACAGATTAGTGATTGATCAGGGAGCCACTTTTCTTTTGTTTTGGCTCAGTACTCCAGCTCCATGGCTTTGAGCTAAGATTCCTAAAGGTGACTGAGGTTAATATTTAGAATATCATTTGTAATTTGTTGAGTGAAACTAATCTGAACGCAATTTCACCTAATTCACATACTTCAATGGGACTAAAGATAGTAGTGTCAGTTTTGGTGTGATGAAAATAATTTCATTTCAGTGTGATTTTGTAAGGCATATTTCATGCTATCAAATGACTGGGTATGTGTGCAAATAATCTTTGACTTGCATATGTTCTCAGTTCTAAATTATGGTTCCATTACGGTTATATGTAGTTATTACATCATCTGTTTTTGGTACAATGCCCAGGAGCTAAAACAGAACAAATAATCTAAACAAAGTGATAAAATTGGTGTCTTCCCCTTTAAAATAAACTAAAGCAGAATGTTGCAGATTTCAGTGGACTGTTTATCTTTAAAACATTTTTATTAACCATGAAAAAATCTGTGATATTGGTTTGTGTGAAAAGTGAGAATAATGTACCAGTTCCTGACAAACTGACAATTGTTATTTGTAGCATGCAGCAATACAGTACATTTGTTCCACTATGTTAACAGATTCTTGTGGAACATGGGGGCCAATGGAAGTCAGAGGAAGATCCATTACCTTTGCTGGAGATGTATACGGTGGCTATACTATGCTTTGCCGAGGCAACCCCCTGTCTTTTTCCCGAATGTGAACATGTCACGGTTGTCCTTGAGAAGTTAGCTTTGTGAGTAGAAGTAACCTAAATATGATGGGTGTATTATGACTTTATTAAATTCAGTCAGTCAGTTAAATTGAATTTTTTTTTTTATTTTAGGAGTTGTCTGGATTTTCTACTCTCACTTTCGCTGAAAGTACCAGATGCCCTATGGGAAGAATTTCAGTCTTCTGTCAAGGTTAGACTTTATTTATTTAGATCACTTGAAATGTACTTTTAGGAGCAGTGGTCTATCTGGGGCAATTGATGTCACTGCTCTGAAGAAAAAGATGTTAGATTCTGGGTTAAATCTTTGGATGATTTGAATTTTAAAGAATTCACTAATGTCAATAAAAATGTTATAAAGTAACAGTGGATAATTGCATAAATACTGCTGTGCTTTAACTGAAGTTGGTAGAATTTGTTTTGGAAATCACAATCAATTTCCATTAGTTACAGATTCTTGTTAGATGGAAAGAATTTGCTAACAGAGGCAAATGTTCTCACCTCTATCATCATTTACCCAGGTGGCACACGGTATTCTTCAGGGAAATGGGAATTTGCATCTTAGTACACTGATGGCCCTAGCTAATGAAAGTGGGGTTTGGACCAACACCACTCTGTGTCACATTCTGTCAAACAACATATCTGATGTTGAAAAAGGTAAAATACTTTGCTGTGTGCTATATTTTCATACTGTACTTTGTATTAACTTTGTGGATCAGTAAGAAAAATGAATGGTTCTTTCAGCAGTTAGTTATTTTACTTCTTCACCTGATGTTTGTATGCTTTGCAATTTGTTCATTCACAGTTCATGAGCTCCTAGCTCAGGAAGGACCTACACTGCTTGATATGCGTATAAAGCACCTTATCAAACAGAAGTGTGTGGAAAAAGCAGCAGTACTTGCAAAAACATGTGCAGAGTTTCCTGAATTTGGTGGAAAGAAGAATTTCAAGCAGATTTACCTTGTATGTCTGTGTGAGACAATGTCACAACAAGAACTCATGCAAGAGGCAAGTGTTTATTTACTATTGCCTACATTTTGTGTGTGTGTTTTTTGTTTTTTTTTTTGTTTTGTTTTGTTTTTTTAAAAAGCAGTGGAACACAGTTAGTATTTGTTTGCCTTATCCCTGACTGCTCTGAAAACCAAAGACATTCTCACATGTACATAGAACATTGGACCATTTTTGTTCGTACAATGATTTAATAGCTTTATATAACCATGTGACAGAACAGCAGATATGCACACATAGTACAATATGAATCAGTTCAAATGTAAATGAAGCACTAAAAGGTTTTATTGGTGTCACACATTAATATCATCACCCTTCAGCATTTTCAATGTGCAGTTGTTTTTAAGCTGAGTAATGTTTTCCAAATGTCTGTTTCAGATAAAGGAGATTGACTGCAAAGATGCTTTGGACATGATTTGTAACCTAGAATCTGAGGAAAATGAAAAAGGTGCCCTGAGCCTTTGTACTGCTTTTTTCAAGCGCCAACTTCTCCAAGGGGATGTTTATTGTGCCTGGTAGGATCTTTTTAAGTTTTAATAAAAGTATTGTGCCTGTGGGTGGCATGCTTTACACAACCATTCTGTGTGTGAAGTATATTTATGGAGCTTCATATTCCAACACGCTATTCTTAGCAGTGTGAAGAGATTCAGTAGCTGAATCATTCAAAATTATATATATTTTATGTTTTACCTATAATGTTTGAGGTCAGGTTTAAGATGATGTCTATGTTACTAGGAACATTTATTGCTTCTTAGAACTTGTACTTGCTGTGGATTATTTATATGTGTATCTTTAGAAGTACCTGATTAGACACTACTTTGTGATATATTGTGATTAACATGCATACATTTTTCTATTTCTTTTATCATTTTGTTTGCCTGTATTTCAAGAAAATAAATTGAATACAACAAGTTTAATTTAATTTGCAGGGAACTGACACTATTTTGGAGTAAGCTTCTAATACGTCTTGAATCAGCACAGGCCTTTCTGGATCAATGCAGATTGCTAGCGCAACTCTCTGACAGTGTTTACCATATTCTTCTTCTCATTAAAGTTATCCAAGCAGAGGTAAGGTTTCATTTTACCTAATACACTAAATCAGGAATATTCCCCTGGTTGGAATATCACAAATCAAACTAAACTTATACATGTGTCTCTGTTTAAGGTTCAGAATGAAGGACTTCCAGTGTGCATTGAAATGTGCATTCAGGCTCTGAAAATAGGATTGAGTGACAATGAAGACTGCAACACAACCATCTGCAAAACTATCTCCTGCTTGTTACCCTTAGACTTGGAAGTGAAGCGGGCATGCCAGTTAACCGAGTTTCTTGTTAAGCCTACTGTGGATTCCTACTATGCTGTAGAAACACTCTTCAATGAACCTGACCAGAAACTTGAGGAGGAAAGTCTCCCGATTCCGAATTCACTACGCTGTGATTTGTTATTGGCCTTGAAGACACAGTGGCCTTTTGACCCTGAATTCTGGGACTGGAAAACTCTGAAGCGTCATTGCCTTGCTCTGATGGGGGAGGAAGCATCTATTGTGTCCTCCATTGACAAATTGAATGACAGTGAGGAAAATGATGGGCTGCTAGATGCTGATGAGAATGATTTCAAACATCTGGAATTCACCCTTAGTTCAACAAATGATGCTAATGGCATTGAAGCTGAGAGAAAGAAAAAAAGGGAAATGAAAAAGCTGAGGGAAAAGGGATTTGTGTCTGCAAGATTTCGCAACTGGCAAGCTTATATGCAGTATTGTGTATTGTGCGATAAGGAGTTCCTTGGGCACAGGATAGTGAAGCATGCACTGAAGCATGTCCAAGATGGTATTTTCCGTTGTCCAATATGTACTAAGACATTTGAGACAAGAGCAATTCTTGAGCCTCATGTAGCATCACATGTGAAACAGTCATGCAAAGAACGGCTTGCTGCTATGAATGCAAAAGACAAAAAACTGAGTTCTGCCGAACCCCTGATGACTAATAGTAAACAAGACTACACCAAATTGGCTGTAAAGGTTGACCAGACCGTCTGCACTACCGTTGTAGGACCTTCAAACACTAATTCTAGCACCTCTGGAAATGTTAAAACTAAAATATGCTCTCCAAAACGAGGGAACCCTGTACGTGATGTTGAAAACACTGAGGATTGCTCTTGTCCTGTTACAAGCTGTCAGAAAGTATTCAAGTATTTCAGAAATTTGGTTGCACATGTTAAGGCACACAAAAATGAAGAGGAGGCTACACATTTTCTTGAAGTACAAAGCCAGAAAGCAATTTGCCAGTATTGCCGTCGACAGTTCGTTAATATGACTCATTTAAATGATCACTTACAAATGCATTGTGGTGAGAAACCGTATTTCTGCATTCAGCTGGGATGCAAATGCAGCTTTAACTCGCATGCTGAACTTCTCATGCACAAAAAGGTGCATTCAGAATTTCAGGCACAGTGTATGTTTCCAAACTGTGGGAGAGTATTCAGTGAAGCTTATTTACTCTATGATCATGAAGCACAGCACTACATCACATTCACTTGCAAAAGTGATAATTGTGGCAAGATATTTTACTCTCTGTCTCAACTGAATTTACATCAGAAAGAACACACAAAGGGAGAGTTTCCTGAAGTTGAGGATGTGATGCTCCAAAGTGTGACAGAAAGCCCGAAGTCTTTGAACACAGAACAGACGTCAAACCAAGCTGCTGATGTTCCAGAAGATTCTAGTCTACAGAACACACAACAGTCTGTCGACAACATGTTAAACTCTACTCATGACACTGTAGAGGAGCCTGATCACTCTTTATCTTACACAAGTGAATCATCAGTCACACATGACCAATCACCAGCTAGGGGCCCTTCTGTTGCACAGACTAATGAGGCAACTAAGACACCAAACACAGCTTGTGTGACGCAGTCTGGCATTGAGTCTGCAACCCAGATGAATCTTCAGTCATGTTATGTGAAACTGATGCCTATTCCAATCCAGTATGATGATTCTGTTTTCTTTAATGCTCTTAAGAGCTCTGACACTATGACTCAGTCAATTTTGAATGATAAGAAGCTATTTAGCTTTACTTGTAAACAGCTCACAACTGCTCAAAATGCACCTGATTTACAAAATGAAACTTCAACAAATTCATATCCATTATCACAAAAAAATATGGAAAATGGAGTAGATAATCTCACTCACATCTGCCCATTTGAGACTTGCACACGAAAATATAGCACTTCAAAAAGTTTGTCAAGACACGTTAAAAACGTGCATATTGAAGCTTTTGAGGAATGGAAACTGTCAAGGAAGTACAAGAGGATTGCAGAAATTGCTGCAAGAAAATCTGACCATAAACTCACAAATTTTCAGACCTCCAAAAAAAGGCTAAAAACTTCGGCAAAAGTAGTACCCCACCAACATCCAAAGCTCCAGCAGGTTAAGCTTCAGCCAGATTGTACAGCTGCAGATCTTTCCGGTCCTATAGATTCACAAACCTTTGGTGCCAAATTTTGCCCTCAGTTTGAAGGTGCTCAGAATGAAACTCCCCTAAGTGAGACTCCATTAATGCAGTCACAGATGGCACAGTCGTGGACTTCAACTTCATTTGACGGATACAATTCCGATTACTCTCTCCAGAATCACTTTCCTCCAATGATCATGCCTGAAGGCTTACAGCAGACTTATCCATTATACCTTTCACACACTGATCTACTTTCCGAAAGAGACATGGATTATGTTCCTTCCTTAGCTCATGACAGTAACACAATATCAACAGGAAACATGCAATCGCACTCAAGTGTAATGAATGAAGCTTCGAAATATGTTTCAAGCTCTTTAAGGGTGTTACACGCTCTTAATGGTGATCAGACATGTGAGATATCACAAATACCATCAAGTGAAGAACTTGGATACATCAGACAAAATCAAAACAGTGGTGTTCCAGCCGATGCAAGTGATGTGCATTCTGTGTCAGAACAAAATTTCAATCCATATTTTTCATCTTATACTGCAGAGACATCTTCCGTTGCAGTACAGACCCTGTTAAAGCCAGAAGTTAGTGATGCTAATCCACTGTTCTCATCAGAAGTCAAAAGTTCAACCCATTTTACATTGCCTATTTGCAAAGAAGAACCTGAATGTTTTTCTGTTTCAAATGCCAGTTCTACAGCAATGGAAAACGAACAGAATAATGATTTACTCACACAAGAAATGTCACCAGTGACAAGTGAAGACATTTCTTGTGGCGACAATAGTGTTACAAGTCCTGGTGAAACCACGAAAATGAAGAAAATTAGATCGTCAAAGAGGACTAAGTGGCCTGCAATAATAAAAGACGGAAAAGTTATTTGCTGCAGGTGCTACAGGGAGTTTAGCAGCACCAAGTCTCTTGGAGGACACTTATCTAAGCGCTCTCAGTGCAAACCATTAGATGAAGTTGATCTAACTGCCGATTTGCCTACATCATTTCTTGATTTTCTGAACGATCCAGATATTTCAACCATCCCAATATCTCTTCACAGAAACGACTTGCATGGCCAAGATCCTCAATCACTTACACATCAGCAGTCAGAATCAGATGTCCTTAACAGTAGCGGCTTTACGGAAATCCATAGCCCAAATTACAGTCTTCAGAATGGCCATCTGTCATCTGGAGACACATCTGATAGTCCTTTCATAGCCCCTCCTAATCAGAGTGGAAGTTCATCTAGTGTGGCGTCTTTGAAAATTCTTGATTTGCCAGAAACTGTTACTGAAAGTAACTTGAAAGCTGAAATATCTTCTACATCGCCTGGTGAAGATGGCAACATTTTAGAAATTGAACAGGCATTACAACGCTTGGATTTAGTAGATGGACTCACCCAAGACACCTTAAAAGTTACACCCTCCTTGCCAAATCTTATGACCGTCACTGAAACAGCAACAACTAAGAGTTGTAATAAAATGAAGAGTCAGGGGGAAGCTCATGATCTGAAGAATGTTCTCAAACCATTTAGATGTACTGAACATGGCTGTGTCTATGGTGCAATGACAAAGGAAGCTTTATTTAAACATCTAGTCCGTGTACATGAATTCACCGAGGACAAAGTAAATGAACTGAAGAGGAACCCAGACAGATTATCACCATACGTTTGTCACATGTGCTCAAAGACATTTACTAGAACCACAGGCCTTAAAATCCACTATAAAAATGTACATCATTTGTCAAGGGAGGAAATATCTAAATTAAAAATTGGCAGACAAAGCAGAAAGACAAAACCATCTAACCCTACATCAATAGATGCAACCAAGAACTTTGCCATGCCTCAGACAAAAAGTGTTTCTCTGCAGTCTACTTCAAATATAGCTCATGGCACGACAAGTACTAATATAAAAAGTGAACCAGCAGACTTTGCAGGAAATATGCAGTGTCTTAATCAAGGTGCCCTATTAAGCAGTGTTATTAGTCCAGCTGCTGATATGTTACAGAAAAATCCTTGTCCTATTTTAATATCAGAAAAGGATTTACAACCACTGCAAGGATCATGTCGCACTTCAGATAACACAAGTGTTCAGACTTCAACAATAGGTGTTAATCAAGAACTGGCAGCTGGAAACGCTGTTCCTCTTGAAAAACACTGTGTTTTGGAGCAAGCTGCCAATGCCTCATCCACGCATGTTGGAGAAAGCGTAACTGAACACACGGACAAGTCAAAAAAGGCAAAGCCTAAGGAGAGGTTGGACCCTATTAAAAAAGAGAAACCACACAAGAATCTTGTGGCCAAAGTTGATTCTGTTGAGGCAAATGATGAAGTTAGTTTGTACAGGCCATACCGATGTGTGCATGAAGGGTGTGTAGCAGCTTTTTCCATACAACAAAATCTTATCTTGCATTACAAGGCAATGCATCAGTCAGAGATTTTAGAAGAAGCAAATGAAAACCTCAGTGGTGATCATGGTGATGGACCTGCTCATGTCCATGAATTCAAATGTCAAGTGAAAGAATGCTCTAAGGTTGTCTCTAAAGTTACCAGCTTACTCAAGCATTATCTTTTGCTCCACAGATGCACCATAGAAAAAGCGAGTGCTTTGCTATCAGGCATTGAAGTAGGGAAATTTCAGTGTGATCAGTCAAAGTGCTCTGCCTATTTCACCTGTCATCTGAAATACATTGATCACATTAAGAATGACCACAAAGCAATAAGAGTTTCTGCAGATGGAGACTTTGAAAGTGTCGACCTCACGTTCAAGTGTGAATATGAGGGTTGTGACAGGGTCTATACCACAAAGTCTAATCTTCTACGACATTTCATGAAAAAACATCAAACAACTTTTGAAACTGTTAAACAGAAAAAAAAGTGTGACACAGAAACAGAATCAGCAAAAACACTTTCTGTGAAGCCTAATGATGGAAAGGAGAATATTTCAAGTAACAAAATCAAACTGAAAAAGAAAAATTCCAAGAAAAAGGAGGAAAAAGCTCGTAACCACTGGACAAGCTTTGGAAAACCCTCTTTGAAATCCATGGACGAGGCATCTGCCATGTGCACTAGGCAATTTCCTCTTCAGTACCCATGTATGATTAAGGGCTGTGACTCGGTCTCCAGTACTGAGCGGAACGTGGTTAAGCATTACACCACTCATGGTCTCACAGAGCGCTACATTGAGAATCAGAGGAGCCATTTCATATTTTGTAAGAAGAACTCACGATTAAGGAACAAAGAAGGGGATAAATCAGATGACATTTCATCAGACACCACTGAACTTGGAAAGACTGATTCAGGTGAAAATACTGATCCTGCAGAAAAAGCTGATCCTCAGCAACAAGTGGATCCTGTGGAAGCAGTTTATTCCATCCAAAATACTGATTTGTCACAAAAGGCAGATCCTCAGCAAAATGCTGATCCCACACAAATGACTGATCCTCAGCAAAATCCTGAACCCACACAAAAGGCTGATCCTCTGCAAAAGGCTGATCCTGCTAACGCCACGGTTAACTCTCAGGATCTAGAGCGTGGAAATGGAGCTCTTCCTAAAACTGAGCAACTTTCCTTTGTGAACTGTAGGTCCGAATTAATACCAGTAAAGCGCAAAAGGGGGCGGCCGCGAAAGTCGGAACAGACACTAAAAATCAATCCAGAACGGAAACATAGTCTTAGACACACTACAGATGGCAACCTTTCTGAATCAACATCAAATCCTGCTGCCCATCACCAGGAGCAGACGGAGAGTGGAGTTGCACAAAAGCTTTTTAGTCCTTTAGGGTTTAAAGCATCAATACTTAAATTATTTGAAGAGCCTCCACCTACAAATACTTTCAAGCGGAAATCATCTGAAAGTGATTGGACTGACAAGCCATTAAAACGAAAACAAAAAAATCTAAATACTAATAGTATCTATAAAAATTCTATGTTCCTGGAGAAAGATGAGGACCAAAATATGGTTCATTTTAGAAATCCTCTCAAGCTAGAGTCTGTCAATAATGTTAAGATTGTTATGGATGGAAGTTTTTCCAATGGTGCTGATCTTTTGCTGAAACAACTTCAGGACATGCGGCCTATGGTCATCCTGAAAAAGTGGTTGTGCAGTTGATGACTGGCTTTGAGACTGATGTCTCTGTCTCTTTTCAGAGCTTTGCACTCAGGATTAGATAACGTTACATGCTGCAGACAGGTACATCAGCTAACAGGTCTGAGGTTTTTCAAGTGTTTCATTTGATTTGGGAAGACTGAAAAAGACAGATTCTTATACAAAATATTGATTTTACATTTTGAGATACCATTATGTACATTAGGGTTTAAATGTTATGTAGAAACATATTTGTATTTATGAAGTCAGTTCTCTTTTAAAGCTTAGCATTTGCTAAATGTAATATTTTACACACATGCTGAAAAAATGTTTTGATATATCCCTATGGGATCTGTTTCTTTTTTAAGTATATATTTATTTTTTACTTCACTGTAGTGTATAGTAATGTATATGTCTTCCACACAATATTCAATAAAAGTAACCTGAATGCTTTCTGAAAACAAGTTATTCATTTATTAATGCTATATGACTAAGGATACATTTTAATGCAGTTATCTATTGGTAACTTTCACTACAAGGCCACCTCAAATATATATTTATGCTTTTTAGATTTCTTTGGTGGCTGTAGTTGCATGTACTCAAGTTTTATTTCCCCTACACTGTTTTTGAGCAAAGCAAATCAGGATAATAATTAAGGAAATATAAGCACATACACACCTTCTATCTATATGTCAGTGACCATATGGTGGCCACTACACCAACAAATGGCACCATTACATACCTTCTACATTACGTTTCATACATTTTAGTCGATCCATTTACAAGACAAGTTTTGGGGAGGTCGGTGGAAACAGAGAGAGAATGTGAAATTCTACACAGGTAGTAACCCAAACTCATGACACAAATGGGGCCTGGAGCTGTGTCAGTGCTATGAGCTGCTGTCAAGAGAACAACGCATATATAATGCATGCGTTCTGCAGCTTACGTGTGATGTGCAAATAAATCTTAAAAAGTCTGCATATTCCATGTTATTTATATAAAACTCTGCTTCACAATGTTGGTCTTGGTCAACTGGGACTTGAAAAGAGACAATGTTGATATAACCTTGAAAGTTGAACAAAGGAGAAATATGCTCCGAATGAACTGCAGCATATTACTCCTAAATGTGCAAGAAGGAGAACATCCCCTTTAAAGAGCACAGCCAATGAAAAAGTGGAATATACTCTAATAATACACACAGCCAATCATAAGCCTGTATGCCACCCTCATGACGTCACACCGCCTGGAATGAACGTATCCGATTATACCACTGTACACCGCCTTCAAACAGCAGAAGCCTATCGGCATGGCTGACTTTCTATTACAAGTTGTAATACAGAGTAAAAACCCTTATTCCTATACGGCGAGGCTCACAAATTAACTAAATATATTATTATAAAAACTAGCAAAAAGCTAAGTGCATTTCTGTCCCTGCATCATCCACTGCCTACGTCATAGCGTGACGTGAGAAGCGCGGGAAAAAAACAATAGGAAGTGGTGTCGTGTTGTCCCGATACATGAGGCTGAAAAGCTATGGCCACTTCGTCAGTATCAAAGGTATTTTTTTTATTTCTGTGCACTTGGATAGTTTTGAAATAGAACACGATTAATGGTTTAGTTAAAAATATCTCAGTCGGATTACCGCTGTAGATAAGATAGAAGACTTCAAACTACTGAAGCCAAGAATAAAAGAGTTTTTAATTTGTCTTTCCACCTTAAATGATTACATACTCTGTATAGCGCCTGTACAGAGAAAAGGTTATTTTTTAATACACGAAGTTCTGTAAAACTGCATTGTTAATTTTCAGTTCTTTTGTTTTTACTTTTGTATTTAATGGGAAATATTTTTTGTGGTATGTACAATTGTTTAAAGGATTAATTTGTCATAATTTGGGTTTCCTTCCATATGCATGCCTGGAAATGACAAGGATGGTTCCTTAGTATGCTCTTTGCAAGCTAAATTAATTATTACTATTTCGGTTGAATTATGTCTTTATAAATATAGTATCTGTGGTTTTTCCGTGCCACATTTAGTGGTGCAATGGGTCACACTCTTGCGCTTTCCAGATCAATGAACATGAACATGAACACGCACACGCACACGCGCACGCACACACAGTGTCAAACACTCTTCAAAGCATTGGACATTGCATTTCACTGGGCTTCCAGACAAAACAAAAGCTACACATTTGTAAACATTTCACACTTGTGATATACCTTTGCGCAGCAGGGGCAACATCTGATCTACCAACATGGGGCTACACACACACAGTGTCAAACACACTTCAAAGCATTGAACATTGCATTTCATTTGGCCTCCAGACAAAACAAAAG
>JAOTRN010000002.1:14322791-14333200 GCA_028566695.1 Bagroides melapterus | reverse complement strand
TTTTGTTTTGTTTTTAAGATACGGGAGCTGCATGTATCCTGCCTTGAGAAGAATATATGGGAGACGAATGAATACGAATCTGCTATGCAGCTTCTCAGGTAACAGATTATATCATGAGTATTATTCTATGTATGAATGTTTCAGAAAAAGAGGGGTGAATCTTTGTTTATAATCATAACAAAAATAAAACTATTTCTATTCAATGTTTCCAAAAACAAAGGTTTTTGTGTGTAGACAGCTACAGATTTTTGTGCCCACTCTGTTACTATCAGTGCAATCATTTAATGTTCATGGTCAATGTTAAAATAAAAAATTAATTTAAAAGAGTGTTTGGAGCATGTAGTGCATTAAATGTGTTTATCATTCCAGAACGTTATATTAAATCACATGAATCTACTTTAAATGCGTCCTTGCGTTTTCACACTGTTATAGGTTGCTTGCAAAAGATGAGCTTGTAACAACACTGAGAAAGTGTGTGGACATTCTTAAACCTGGGAAGACGAAGAAAATGAGAAGTGCATTGCAGCAGCTGGAGGACTACCTTGTCAGATTTGCGCAGTTGGACAGTAGGTTTTTACACATTGTCGCTACACTCAGACTCTTAAGATGTACTTAGCAGATAAATGCACAGTTTGAGTCCAACTATACACAAGCTGTCTACCCCGTTACCCCATACGTTAGTAGAAAGGTACGACCATGAGTCCACTAATTCTCAGTGCCACTGGTTCACCTCATAGATGTTGGACATTAGCAAATTGTGTTACAGAATAAACATTTGTCCCTCATTTAACCCATTATCAATGATAAGTAACTTCACAATATACCACCGGGATCTGTTTTTGAATAAAGCCAATTACACTCTCTGCTAGACATGTCTGTAGAGGATCTTAATGAAGAGGAAGTTACTTCACCAGGAAAGGATCTCCAAAAGAAAACCGATCTCTTCCATCTTCAAAAAGTAAGGGTTTATCTGGCTTGTTTAGGATTCCCTGGAATTCTTGCTGGATTTTTGGTAATGTGTGTTTCTTCTAGACTCTCTTAGAGATGAAAGGCAGTAGAAGATCGAAGAAAATGAGTCCATTTGAGCTGCTGAGGAATGAGATATTAAGTGTTATCGATGGTCTTGTGAGGTTAGTAACTTCTTTTTTGTCATTCAAAAAGAAAAGCTTTTGTAAGAACATGGGTCTATTAATGAATTCATGCATATTTTGTTGTATAGACTATAAAATAATAGTATTTTCTAGAATTTTCTTTTTTTCTATAATAGTATTTAATCTGCCAGTTAAATAACTATAATTCATGTATTTCATATCTGATTGTATAACAATATTTGTCCACGAAACAATTTTCAAGCACTTTTTTCCCCACTGGGAAACTATGATATAGCTTAAATAACAAATCTTGTATAGAAGGTGGTTAGTGTTTGTAAACAATTAAATCAGTAAGCTTAGTGATAAGTCAGAAGTGACCGGACAAAAAGAATCTATGGCACTCGTAATCTTATCATTGATCTAATATAACAAGGCAGGAGGGCATCTTTCAGGTTGTTTCTGGAGGGAACATTACAACAAACATTACATAAAAAATCCTTAAGATCCATATAATATGATGTAATATTGGATAAAGTATAATTTTCCCCTCCCAGGAGCCACTTGACACCACCAGAGTTGCAGCCGCTATATGAAGTTTGCTACTATAGCTCTTCTGGCATTTTACGGCGTCACCTCAACGCAACTCCACGTACCTCCATCCAGACTGCACTCAGCCACCCTTTCTACTACCTACAGGTAATTAGAAATTAGGTCATTTCTTTTAGGTCTGCTGATATACTCCATAGAATTTGGTGATGCATGATGATGGAAATTTTGCAGAATTTAAGCCTGAAAACAGACGCAGGCACAGTGTCCAATGCTGCTCCAGATATCTGCATTGCTTACAAGCTCCATCTGGAGTGTGGGAGGCTCATCAACTTGTACGACTGGTTGGAGGTGAGCCCATTAAGACACAATATTTTGGACAGTATTAAATATTTAGATATTGAGATTTTCCATGGAAAAACATTGAAATCATCATGTTTCAGGCTTATGCTACAGTAGCCTCGGCTGCAGAGGGTAAGGATCCTGACTCTGAAGAGTATGGCAAAGTTGATGAACTCAAGCAGTATCCTTTATTTACGAATTAGCTACTTAAAAAAAAAAAAAAAACAACCAAAAAAAAATCTTTGTGAATGTATACTATGGACAGATTTTGGAATTTTAATGTTATTGATGCTTTGAAGCTTCAAGAGAAGAAAAAACTCATTAATCGAAATGTCTTATGATACAATTTTGTACAATCAAATTCTAAAATTCGCATTAAATGAAATTATTTATTATAGTGATGAATCAGTTGTACCTTGATGCTAATTTAACAGTTGTAAATTTTCACCCCACATCATTCTAACATTCTACCCAGCTCATCACAACCTCACATTTGGACATCTATTCTTATATATATTCCCTTCATTCCATTCAAGCAGGAGCCAAACCTTATTCCACCCTTTTAATCAGTTTATTTTAGGTCAATAAGCTGTTGCTTAAAAGCTTTCAACCAAGCTGGCCAATTCTTGGTAAAATTACCTAGCCCTGCATATGGCCTGTTCCCTAAAATAAATATGATTCCCCTGTCTTTGGATTTTTCCATTTGATCCGAACACGTCATAGCATATGGCACATTTAATGGAGCTATCCTGGTGATATAACCACTTTGGAATGATATTGTGCAATGTTTGTGATTGTTCTAATTTATTGCCTTTAACAAAACAGTGCTCGTTTCATCCAAGCGGTGTCTGAGCTGGAGTTCCTGGGATTTGTGAAATCAACAAAGCAGAAAACTGACCATGTGGCACGACTGACTTGGGGAGGCTGTTAGTTGTGATCCATTTTGGTGATAATTGTGTATTTGAATAAAAATATTTTTACGTCTATTGTCTTTTTTTTGTATTTAAATCTTCCATCTTAATTCACTGAATTTCAGTAACCACTTTATCCTGGTCAAGGTCATAGTGGCTCTGAAGCCTACATGTAATGTGAAATTGATGAGGGTTTTATATACCATGCATTAGTTCAGATTTGCTTTGCAGAGATTGCAATTCTGGACATCTGGATTTCCTATTAAAACCCTCATTGCTTGTTCAGGACTTGCATGCACCAGTTGAAGTTTGCATAATTGTATATAATTATTGTTCCTATAGAAAAAGTGTCATGGTGGTACAGCAGTTAGCACAGCTTTCTGTCTCTGCTTTGTTTGAGTTCAGGTTACACTCTGTGTGGACTTTCATGTTTCACTTCCACTAGCAGATATATTGGCTAAATTGGGCCTAGCTCTGATTGAGTGCAAGAAGGTGTGTATGTATGAACTAGCATCATATCCACCTCATACCTTGTGTTCCCAACATGGCTTCACTTTGTCCCTAGCCCAAATATAGCAGATGAATCTAATCTCACATTGTGATAAATCTAAATCCATACAAATTAGCTTTCAAATGTGCTATTGTAAGAGCACAACTGTAATATAAATACCCAAAACACATAGCTACGTCCCTCTGAGGACATGTTTAACTAGGTAACTATCACATACTTGACACTGTTTAGATAGAGATCTTGTCTCCTTAAACATGTTTAATCATAAGTTGCAGCACCTCTTATGTATTACCCATTTGCTTCTTTAACAGTTGTCAGGTAAATGTTCTTATAAGAAAGTGATCAAAAGAAATTATTTTAACACATAACCTGTTCAGTTGGTTGTACCTGTACCTCATGGTGTTATGGTGCATTCTGGCTGAATTTGTTCCGTTCCTGCGTTCAGAATAAATGTATATTCTCGTGTACTTGTGTGCATTGACAGACAGCAGATTTTAGACATTCCACATGCCATGTAAAAGTGCACAACACAAAAGATTACGTACACACAATTCTTTATTAATAAAATGCTTTAATGTACACCAGGGTGTCAATCTCAAGTCCTTCACATCAGTTTCAGCCCATGAAGGCTCTGGTAATTAGATGAGTTGAATCATGTGTCTTAACTGAGGTAAACTCTAAAACACTGAACTCTGTGTGCCCTCCACTACCGGAGCATGACACCCCTGGTCTATACAAGTACAAAGGAAAGCAAATGAAAACAAAACAAAAAGCTCTAACTGATTGATGCAACACGTCATGAGCTCAATGTATAGTACAGAACAGCTTTATCGAGTCCCAGTTAAACGACACCATAATGTGAAGTTTAATCTTCTGGCTGCACTTGGGTTGGCTAGTGAAAACATTCTATCAAGCTTTTTATAAGAAGGATAAAACATAAGCTGTGCAGCACTCTGGGAATACTCGCAAAGAGGTATTCAACATTTTGGATTTCCATCCATACTAACGTCTATGCACATGTGAAATGACCAGAAAATAAAGCATTGCAGTATCTGCATGGATACATTGTGGAATGCAAGAAAAGGCTCATGATACAGATTATAGGTAGGCCACTGGTAGAATAAACAGACATAAAAGGTCCGTATACATTTACGAGAGGAAGCACCCAGGTTCACAAGGAACAATATATGTACTGACAAATTCTAAAGACAGTCGCTGTCAGCATGAGTGACACTGGAGCAGTTTTTATTTCAAACCAGGTCTGTGGTGGAATCAGCAGACATTCAGCTCAGTAAACTGCAGCACACAGCATCTTGGCATTGCACTGGTGATCTCAAGATACGTCTTTAATTAAAGAAGAAAGAGAAAGCATATCAGTCTTAAGTAATACGGACAGAAATTTGTGTATAAATGTGTGGTGTCTGGGGATTAGTAAGGTAAGTCACTTACAGCTAGCAGGCTGTTCCTCAAATCGCCGCATTAACTGATCATGTGTGAATTTCACAAAGGTGTCATATTGTTCTGCATCAGAAAGAAATCAATCCATGATCAACAATGTTTCTGCATAATATATAGATCAAATTCAATGAAATACACCCCACTGTTCCATAACATCAACATGTGAGGAACAGAGAAAAATAAGGCAGAGGATATTCCTTTATTTGATTACAACTGAATCCTAATTACAGCAAACTCCCCAGTTCTTCCTAGTGAGTGTGGTTCTAGTTACATTTCATTGGTATAACAATTATAAAAATATTTAGAATTATAGAATTTGAATTCTACAAATATTTAACACAACTGTTTTGACTGCAGTTCAGGACATGTTGATCCCAAATCTGGACAAACAATATCCAACAATGTTGCATGACCAACAAAATAATGGATCAATATAAGTTCAGTTTAGCGTCTAGACTTTGGCTTTTAATATAGATGCTGTCAAATACTACATTCTATCGACTGTTATTAGCACACATGTAGCACAAACTTTATAACACTCCATCAGGTTCTAGAAAAGACTTTAGAACTGCATTTTCTAGTACATGTTTTATTGATCCTTAAACAAACTATTTAAAACAAACCTGCCAACTTTGACGTCATGATCTCCTCATATTCTTCTCTGACTTTATCTTCACGTTCCTTCAAAAGGCGCTCACATAGCATGCCGACCTGTTTTAAAGTGAACAGTGGCTGCTCTCTCCGTGTGGGTGAAACAGCTCCAGAGGATGTCTCTGTAAAATAAGGTGTTCTATGGTTAGCATGGTTGATAAGTAAATCTGTTTTCATTCAGCTAGAATACTAATTTAAATCAGCAGTGGCTAATATCACATCCCAACCTAGGTTGATATACAGCGTTACAAACTTAGTGCCTTTCACTCAATTTGGTAACCAATCAATGATTACCCTTGTTGCCCAATAACCAATCAATGATCCCCACTGTTTCCCAATGACCAATCACTGTTCAATTCAAGTTAAGTAGCTTTTATTGTCTTTACACAGTGAAATGTGTAACGACAATACACAGTGCACAGTACACAGTGAAATGAAACGTTTCTCCCGGACCATGGTGCTACAAAAAAAAAAAAAAAAAAAGACATAAAGCTACATGAAACTACACAGAGCTCAGGATAAAGTGCTAGCCACATAAAGTGTAACCTAGTGCGAACAGTTTGATTTAAAAGACCGTGCTAACAGACAATATAGAACACTACAAAAGAAAAACACCAAAAGCACTGACCAGTGTGCATACTGTATATTATAACTTACATTGTGAGAAACTAGAGAAATTGTAAACAGAGATTGGGAAGTAAACATATAGTTTATCGTTTCCCTGTGACCAACCCTGATCACCATTGTTTAAAAATGACCAATCACTGATCACCATTATTTCCCCTTTACCAATCACCATTGAGTCCAAATGACCAATCATTGATCAACATTGTCTCCCCTGGTGACCAATCACAGATAACTGTTGTTAACTAACGACCACTCATCAACATTACTAGCCCACCAACACACTTCTTTGTTCTTCATTTGAAACGCTCTCCATGGTTATATTTACAAGAAATGAAAGTAAGATATCCCTTCCATAATAGCTTCCTTTGTGTCTATGTCCCTAATATGTACTATATCAGTACTCCATTATGTGTTCATCACAGAAATGATATCAATGTGTAAATATACAAAAAGTAGGTCTAACACTAATTGGTATATGATCATGTTTACATTGTTTCTGTTCTGATAAAAATCTTTCTATCCAAAGTGTCTTTGTGACATGACTTCTTAATGTAACACCTTTTGATCTACAAACGATCTTGAAGATTTCATGAACATGAAAATTTGTGCATCTGGTTAGACACTTCAACATGCTATAACTACTATCCCCCTGAAGAGAGTTAGCTACACTGGTCATATTACCCATCTTTCAGACGGCTCTTTTAGTAAAAATGGAAATATCAGAACATGCAGTAATAATGGGCAAAAACCAATAAACCTTTTACTTTCAGCCCACTGTGAGATATTTAATACAGCGACTGATGCTCAACTCACCTTGAAAACTGGATCCACTCATAAGAGAGGCGTGAGACTGGGACATGAAAGATGAGCAAGCCTCAGGCTGCTGAAAGTTTCCATCCAAATGCTTTCGCTTTTGCATGCGCTTGTATTCCTGCTTTATGTTATGAAGAATTTGCTCTGTTAAAGAAAAAAGAGCGGGTTGATAAAACGTATATGTATGTAATACTAAACTACGCGTTTAACGAGCGCATTACATTATACGAGAGGCCATAAAATGACCATAAAATTCATTGACCATTACAAAATGGGTAATACCTATCAGAAAAAAAAAAATCACGTTCACAATAAAGCAACAAAGAGGAAAGCATTAAAGCATGAACTGGAAAGCAGACCTGCTTTGAGTGTGACTGAGAGCTGGCTAAAAGGACTCGGCTCTTGACGCAGGTAATTTCTCGGGGCTGATGATTGCGATACCGGGGCACATCTTCTCCTCTTCGACGATCCAGGACTCAGTAAAGGGTCGAAATCCATCGTCCTCTTCAATGTAGCTCCACAAGCCATTGCTGTTAGTCTTAGATACGTTTACACCTCAAAACACAACCAAAAAACCCTATAATTTAAAAAAAACGTCGCCTTCTCTCAGCCCCTGCAGCTCCCAGAAAGCCGATCGAGCGTCTGATTAGCTAATCTGTAGCTAGCTAGCTAACTTCCCGTTAGCAATGCTAGCTATTCAAAGACCGTTCAATTGCTTACCCTAGTTAGACTGCTGAAATTATATAAACCGATTTTCGGTAAATATCAAGCAAGTGTGTAGAAATCCTGTATTTCTTCGATCTCTCTTGTGCTCATCGGCTTCCGTTACAATGAAATTGCGTTTTTTCTACGCTGACAGCGATGTTTAAGCACATCCACAGCTGAGCAAATTATACTACTCTGCTTGTTTATCTTTCGCCACCATTTTTAGCAAGATGTCGTTAATTATTGGTTCGTTTTCTTCTTTGCTGCTATTTATTGATGTAGTAAAACTGAACAAAAAAGTGTTTACTGCCTCCTTGTGGTAGATTTCATATTGACCCTCCAAGATTTAAGATGGAGTTATTGGCACACAACAATGTTGTGGTGGTAACCGAGCTCAACAATCAATAAACACTAAACAGTACAACTAAATGACAAATTGACGGAAGAGACAACACGGTGTAAAATGTCTGCATTAATATTAAAATTAATATTAAGTAGAGTATATGCAAATGCTAGAGTATATGCAAATGTATATGAAGCAAGAGTATATGCAAATGTTGAAATTGGACAGATGAACTGAAACCAGTATTTAGCAGCAGTGGGGTTTGAATAGAATTAAGAAAATTGAAGAAGATTGAAGTACTGCAAACATTATAACAGTTAGTGAGTTCTTCGAAGAGATGAGAGGGGTCAGCCACAATCTTAACTGCCCGCTTCAGGGTCCTGGAAGCGTACAGATCCAGAAGAGGTGGTAGATTGCAACCGATCACCTTCCGAGTAGAGCAAATGATGCTGTGCATTCTCTGTTCACATTCCTTGATAGGGCAGCAGAGTACCAAATGGTGTTGGAGGATAGTATAGACTCGATGATGAGTATGAGGTGTGCTGGGTGTGATAGATGTAGTCTTGGCTTCTTTCAATTTAGAATGAGTTTTAATAAATTATTTGGCCATGTTTCTGTGTTTGTATTCTCTTCACTTCTGTTGCTGCTGTCATTTTATCCTCCAGATATAGTCCTGTTGGTTCTTGTATTTCACAACAATGCTCCTGGGAACATTCACAAAATTAGGAGGAGTTTCATAGTTTTGCCCAGTTTGATGCCCTGAAACAGTCTGATCATTGGAGCCAACAGCTTTCATTGGATTTTGTTGCTTGAATTTTGGGACGCCACACACACCTTTCTAAATCTTGTCCAAACAATTTCATTTGCCACAGGTAAACTCCACTCATGTTCTACACAAGAACATAACCCAAGATACTCAAGGCAAGAAAGAGGCACCAGAGCTCATATTAGAAAAGTAATATATTTTTAAGCAATTTATAATGTAATGAAGTGGGCAGAAAACCCACTGAATATATCTGGTTATAATTATAATATTTTAATTAAAACAATAAACTGTATTTGCTACTTGAGTCCAAACCTACCCCACTGTAAGCAATAACCATGATCCAGGATCAATCTTAATTAGTCTAATCCTACTTCTAGTGTAAGTTAAGCCAAGACAAACACATCTATAAACACCTATAATCAATATCTTTAAGAGACAGAATATTTGAGTTAATTTTAAATAGTTTATTAATCTAATTATTTAGTATTTTGGCACATACAGGTATGCATGTGGTGTAAACTGTGATACAAACGATACAATTACGATACAAAAAACTCCTGTCAAAATATTCTTTATCTTCAGGTTTCACCACAGGAAAAAAAAGTCTAACTGCTTTGAGATACAGAATCGTTGCCAAGCCAATCTCACCCTCTAAACTGTGATATGTTTCAAGCTAATAAGTGATTCAACCTGAAGCAATACCTGTTGATAAATCAGGAGTATATAGATGCTGATTTAACATTATCTTCCACATTTATGGTACCCTACTGAGCACAATGACTAGTCATCTCAGTCAGGTAAGGTACAATCGTTTGTTCTGATATTCCGCCTCACACCTGGGTATTACATACAGTAGATGTATATAAGGAAACAGCTGGTTGTGTAAGAAGTCAGCTAGGGACATTAAAACTGGAGTAAAAGTCAGACAGTTAGTACATCCTCACATATTAATAACAAAGAAAAACAAAAATATTTAAAATATTTATTTGCTGAATGAAAGCTTTTATCTGGACAAGTAATTTATGTTATTTGATATGAATTGTGATGACTTACAGGATACATCCTCAGCCCATGAGACAAAACAGACAGACGTTAAGACAGGCATTGCTAATGCAAAGAAAACTGCCATTACATCAACAGTATAACGACAATTACCAATATAAACATGATGCCAGCTCTATACATATAGTAAAACATAACAGCCCTAACAATAGCAGTGTTGTCTTTTATTTATAACATTTCCTTCAATTTCGGTAACATTGTATTACAGGAATACAAGTGGGAGAAGTTGGTACTGTAAATACTAACTCATGAATCCAGCTACACACATTTTACATTTTGTAAAACAAAGCACAAATCTGTGTGCAACCTGCTCTTCTATTTCAATTCAGACTCTAATATACATACGTGTCAGTGAAACAGTCTGGAAAAAAAAGGTGCTGTTCACCAAGTACAAGCAAACTGCAGGCATTTATAATAGAACAGTTTTGTAATAGTCTCGTTTATCTTAAGAGTCTGAGCAGAACTGGATCTATTAGTATGAATGTGCAAAGAGCAACTCAAGTTATTGTATGGTATAATAGTAATGGTGGAAATATTGCACTGTTTCACAATTACTCTGAAACCCTTAATCTATGGTAGGGGT
>JAOTRN010000002.1:14283379-14303599 GCA_028566695.1 Bagroides melapterus | reverse complement strand
ACACACACACACACACACACACACACACACACACACACACACACACACACACACACACACACACACACACACAAAATCCATTCATGTACCAATCCGCGGGACTATTTTTACAGTTTCAGGATAACAATTTACCCCAACCCGTTCAACCTGTTACAGGTAACTGTTGTACAAATCTAGCACTCACATACATATAAACTTTGATATAAATGACAGACATTACAAGATTTAATGACAGACGACTAAATAAGGCGATAACACAGCGCTATGATATACAGAGGAATGGGGTGTGTTACGTCAGACAGCTGGAAAGTCCTGCAGCGGGAATGTCAGGAATGAGGCAGCTGCCGCCCACTTAGCGCTTTATCTAAACCGGTTACATTACTACACGGCGGCTAAACAACATGAAAAATGTGTTTACAACGATTTAAAATTTCCTTCTTGACACTTCACTTCACTGTGTACCTTGTGTTAATGATTTGAAGTTGGTAATATATATATATACGTATCAATATACTAAAGTATGCGACTTCTGACGGTTCTGCAATACCAGCTGTTACGTGGTGGGTACATTTATCTACGACGACAACTTCTTATTGTTATTATTCTGCAAATTATAATTGAAATTAAACCCTGACTATGATATTGAAGGTGCGTAAGATTCAAGGCATTTGGCTCAGACCTGGCAAGTTTACTTGCCAGAATCACTCTGTTCAAAGCTTCGCAGGGGACGTTATCTACTCAGAATCAACACTGTATTCACGTAAGCAATTACAATGTCTTCACCTGCTCCAAGTTTTCATGACCAAGCTACAGTTAAAAAGTAAAAATTTTGGAGAACTCACACACTGGCTCAAATTATCGCAGGAAAACCAGATACGTTTCCTCGTTAGAAGAAACTGTTTAATCAGCGACTGTAAACTAGCTTCAATGGTTTTTGTTTTTGAAATTTGTCCGAGATCATAATCACAGTAATTCAAACAATAAATGTCCTTCTCAGGATTAGACTGAAGAAAAACAAACAAACAAAAAAAAACAATTCAGTCTGAAATGTTTTTAGATTTGGGTGAATCGAAGCACTTACTAGAATTTATCTTGTTGATGTCATTAGCAGTCACACCATTAGGGATAGTGGGGTATGCACAAGTTGACCAAGGATGATCCTGTTACGTTTTAACAAGGCTTCTTGCACAGAAAACGTTTTTTTTTGTTTGTTTTAAGAAGCTGGATTCAAGTATTATTTATTAATAAATATAATTAAATGAACATGGACGTGACTAGCAGCATTTGCATTGAAAAAAACTTTAACAATATAATCTGTGCAGCATGACCGATCTTTATGGTAGCAAGTGTTTAACAAATCTGTGCCTTCATTTTGGTCTTGATCTGTTCCAGTTCAAAATTGTGCCTTTAAGAAAATATTATTGTATAATTCAGCATTTTGCTTTGCTGTTATAAACAAATATTTGGTTTGTATTTCATGCAACAAAAGCAAAATACAAACTTCAAATGCTGCATTTAGGATGAAGCTGCTAGCTTTCTTGTACATCAGGTTATGAAGCAATACATGCAGACCAAGTAACAATTTATCATTCTTTCTTTATGTTAGTTTACACTGAAAAAGTCACTATCCAAATTCTTAGGATCTGCATTATACTGTTCAGTGTAAACTAATTGCTGTATTTATTAAGCAGCTGTGAGCTGAACAAGTGATATTATGTGTAGCAAGTCCCGTCTCTTCATGGTTGTTGCTTTAGACACAATAGGAGGTTATATTCTGGCTGTTTTTTTTCCACTTACGTAAAACTGTAAATTAATCTACAATTTCACCTGCAGCCAAAAACCTACAGAAATAAACACTAAACAATTTGTCTTTATTGTGAATACTTGCATTTGGAAAATTAACTGTACACTTGAACTGAATAGATATACAGTATGTCAAAACTCATCATCACTAAGTTTCACAAATGACTCTTGTTCAGTGACCTTGTCTGAGCTGTGAATGTCAGATACATTTAAGGACTTTGCCATGTTTCTGCTAAGTTTGTTAATTACATCATTATATCCACAGATTTGATGACTGTCTCCTTTGTTGAGCTGATGATTTTCTAAATCTGAATATCTTGCATGTCCTTGTTTATTATCGTGCTCCAAGTCCATTATGTCCTTTTCATTTTCTTGTCTAACTGAATCAGAGTGCTCTGAAATGCTTTTTACTGGTGTGGTATCTAATGTAGGAATGACATCATCAGTTTTCCCTGTGTCCTTATCCCTAACAGGTGCAAACGAGAGAAAGCTATTATGGGCCGTTGTAAAATTTCCCAACTCTTGCTGAAGAATTGAGTCCTTGTGTCTGTCTAATGAAGAACTTTCCTTGTTCTCAAGAACTGTGACAGAAGTAAAAGGGGGCTTTTGCAAATCATTCTGCAGTGCTTCCAGAAGGTGGCGCATTTTGTTCTGAAGATTAAAGGCTTTGGGTTAGTTCTATTAGAATTACAAACTTCAAGTTGAAATATGTAATACTACTTGTACATTATTTTATTAGAAAAAGCACAAAATACAAACAGAACTAATTAAACATATCATACTGCTATATTCTGACTAAGGTCTGTTAAAAGAAAAGTACTGTCAATAACGCTCAAGTAATATAAGTTATTAGAAATAATACTCACTTCAGCTAACCGATGTTTATTCATGTCAATGTGATGCTCAAACACCCGCTGCAGTACTCTGTAAGAAAATACCATTCTTCATATCTGGAAAAAAGCTCTTGCAACCAAAAGATGAGAAAACTGAAACCAACCTGTCAGTGTAGATGCCCCGTAGTATAATCTCATTTGTGACATCAGTCATAAACTCCAGGTACATTAATTCTTCCTCTCTTAAAAAAAAAAAAAAAAAAAAAAAGCACAAGGGCAAACTTTGACATCTTCTTGTAAATCTATTTTAAATTTATTTCTAGTTCTATTAAAACTTTACAATATCAATACCTACATGATTTAGATTGCTAGTATTCGTAACATTATTAACCTACAATTTTTATACAGAGGCAGCAAAATGCTGTAGTTAAGAACATTAACACCTTAATATGTCTGAAGACAAACATGAGATTCTGCTTACTCTTCTGTTACTTTTCTCATAATTGGGGACAGCATTCCATCTGGTGATACCCTGCAAAACAAATTACAGTATTATTATATGTCTTCTGTACATATGAGCCCACATTACTTTATAAAATAGTTTGCGTCTTACCTTGAGGAGCTAAGAAAAAAATCTCCAGCTGTGAATTTATTTTCACTGCCAAAATGTTCAAATACATATGGCTCATCATCAGACCACTCAAGATTAACACTGCATTGCTGTAAAAATACAAAACAAAACAAAGGTAATTTCACCCATGTTTAGTACGGAGTTACATATAAAAATCTATAACTATCTATCTATCTGCAACACTGGGATATGTTATGTTACAACTCTTTAGCAAATATACCTCGGGTGTATCCTGTGCTGTTGCAGACCTTTGCTTGCTGCTGAGAAAACGGACATGGTTACATCAAGCACTAGGGTATATTTCTGAATTATTTTATTAAAAGGAGTGTGACTCATTATACTAGACATAACAGAAAAAATTATCTACGGTTCTAAGACTGAGTGGATTGCCCAGTGAGAGTTTTCCTTTCTGCTTGTGGAAGTAAAACAAAACAAAAACAAAAGTCGCCACCTTGTGACCATGACCACATGTGAGGAACATATAAAAGGTACCACCTACATCATGCACATCAAACACTATGTGACTGTGAAGATAAATAAATAACAATTAAGAAAAAAAAATCAAAAGAATTAGAGTGCTATATTGAGTGCTATATTGCTAGTGCTACATTTACTCAATTTATGAGGATTCTTCTACGTCATAGTCAGGAAGTGATGACTTTAGGACTCAACAAGGAAAAGAGCACAATCTCTTAAGGAAACACCCATGTCATTTTGGAAACAACTACACGCATTATATTATAATCATTTAAAAAAAAAAAATCAGAAAATCAACAAACATCTGTAATATTGTACCTTCTGTGGTGATTGTCTGGGTGATTATATTTAGTCTGTGTTTTTTCTTCAGCACCTTTCCTACTTGCAGGCATGTAATACCGATAGGTTGACAGCGTGGACTTTGAATCAGTTTTCAGAGTTCTGGGTGTGAAAGCCTTTTCGTGTGTGAAGAGGTGGGCATTTTTATGAATAATGTCACCACTGTAGGTTTTCTGTGCAGGGTCGTGAAAACTTTTATAGTTCTCCTGACTTGAAGATGTGGCACATGAAAGAGTAAAGTGGGGCATTTGAGATTTTGGGTTTCTGTAACTTATGTCTGAAGATGGTTGGCAGTTCTGAGACCGTGTTCCCATTTGGGAAGGATATACAATTTGCTTACAATGGAATGACGTATTGAACCTGGGGGAGGACATGACAGAGCCACCCGAGTTAAAATAGGCACTCTCAGCACCTCGAACAGTGGGTCTGGCCTGGACAGGAAAGAGAAAATCATTTTAATTCTACACTCAATATTTTCACAAAATAGAATTCTTAAACTCATAGTGAAAACACAGTGGATATCATCTTACATTTCTGGATGAGCAAGAGGTAATATTATCCAACCTGAGGCTCCTCTGTGAAAGGGACCTTGCTGATTGTGTTCTCTCAGAGGCATCTTTTTTTATCTTTTCACTACGTTTTTGGGCAATATCTGTATGTATGAGCAAAGAGTGAAGGTGATGATGAATTGTACACACACACACACACACATGTTTGTGAGATTCTGATTCTGATTCTGTGCTCTGATTCAGTTGTTAGTGTTCTGGTTTTGTGTGCCTGTTTCTGACACTGAGCAAGGTTTTCCCTTTAACCTGTTTTCTGTTTATTCACTTGTTGTGTATATACATTATATTAATCACTGTAAATATTGTCCACCTTTTTCACTGGCAGTAGGGGTTTGCCTTTTTTCTTTGGGAGTGGGCCCCTTTTTTCCCTGTATTTTTGGTAGTTAGTTAGGGAAGACTGACTGTGTTTTCTTTTTCTTTCAGGTAAGATAGCTAATTATTAGACCTTTTTTGTTTATAATTTGGCCCACCCTGAAGAGACACAGTGTACAGTTGTTTGTATATGTATAAGTTAGTTACTCACTTTTTGTAAATATACCAACACCTTGGTGGACATTCTTTGTTTTTCCTTGTCACTCTCAATAAAGATATCAATTCATTGAATCATGAGTATATACACTGTTCGGCTAAACCTTAAATATATATAAAACTATGTATGTAATATACTTACATTTTACATTACAGCGCATACTTTTGGGTGCAGAACAGTCCACTACAGCTGAACATGGTGAAAAGACAGAAAATATTAAAGAGTATTATTCATAATGTTAAAAATGATAATATTGATGTTACACTCTTTGACTTACGTTTTGCTGAGTATAGCTTTTTATAATGAGAGATCATGTGATCTTCAATCATGCGTTGATTATTCAGCTTGCCAGTCGAGCCAGGCCAGCGTGCTGGAAAGGCACCGAAGAGTTTCTTTAGCGTTATCAGACTTAACTATACCTTAAATAATCTCTTCGAATATGAAGAGAACTGTATAATTTTTTTTGTCATACTGGAGAGCTAATTAATCCGCAAATATGGAGAGGCGACCAAACAAGTTATAGAAAAAAAGAAAATGCAAATGTAATCATTTAACTATTTAACTGAGATAATAGTAGCTAGACCTCGACATTAATAAAGCTATATAAATAATTTAACAATTTCTAATTTTTTGTGTCTAACCCTAACCCGACAAATGCAGTCTCTATAACTGCAGCTAATACTTTGGTAGCTAGCTCATTTGCTAGTTCAACAGTGAATATTACCTCGCTTTCCATCCATGACAGTAAACACAGCCAAGTATCCCATGCTCAGCATAAAACAGAACGATCGCTGTAAACAGCTACTTTTAGAAACTTATACATGACCGTGCTATCAACAAAAACATCCAGAAATTCCCATGACTACCTAATGCTAGACATAAAAGCAGCGCATCTTTCGAACTAGCTAGCTAAGTAGCAACCCATTACAAAGCTTCTTGGTCGCCAAGATGGTTGCTAAGAGTGCGTCATTACGTATTACAGAGGCACGTTGTGTTCTCGCGCTCATTAATAAACCATGAGTGGACCTACAAAGAAGGCATTAAAACAACAGAAACCACCCTAAAATCTCGTGGAAAAAAACAAAAAAAAAACCCAAAACAAAACAAAAAAACAACACGAACAATTAGACAGCTTCATGAAACTGAAATCGCCAAAATTGAGCATTTTCTTTTTTCATTTTTTTTTATTTGTAGCTAAGGCAGTAAACTGTACAGGGGTGCCCATACATTTGTCTGAATATTCTATGTGCAGAATGGCTCATGGTCATTTCTGCACTGTGTTATCATTATTAATAGATGCGTTGCCTTAAGAGGGGCAAAGCACAATTTCATGCATTATTGAGTTGGAAAAGAGGTCACTAAGTCGTTAGTAAATCTAAAAAGCAAAATAACAATATAACCTAATTTTGTCCAAATTATCCTGTCCGAATAATATATCATTTTGTATTCTTACTGAGATGTAATAAACATATGCAATGTCCTGCACGCTGTAAGCTACAGTACCTGCTATAGTGTTATACTTTAGGCTTTATTAAAGAGGTGGAGTACTATATTGAAATAAGCTTCGCTTCAGTTCACTCAATGGTGTGTTCATGTAGCTGTCTACACAAGGTACATTAGTTGTCTAGCTTATAAATTAGTACTGTGACTGTGTACTATTATGACATGCTATTTAGTACGCTAGTATGGGATTTTGGGCGCAGCTGATGTTTCAACCCCCCACGTGTCTACGGGAATAGACGCTCCTTCGGAGAGAGGAAATTGTCCACGTCGATAGCATCCACTCAGAAACCAGTAAGTAAAAAGTGTATGAAGCATACACTGTCCGTTTTTCTGTGTGCAACTCAATTTTTAATTTTGTATATATCATGAGCTCTTATATCGATTAAGGGTTTCTCCAGTGCGGTTTTGAAACAAAGTGCCTGAATTATGAGATGTATTAAGATGCAGCGGGCTTTCTCTCCACAGATAACCAACGCTTTGTTTCATCTGGTTTATCTAACTGGGTTGTTTGTTATTTTTTTGCTAGCTGTATAGTATGCTAATAAGATACGTGGGTGTGATGTTGAATGAAATGACCACAGAGCCTTTATACAGAGGCGTGCACAGGCACGATGCGCGCACCCGTGCCAACAGAATTACTACAACCTTAGACAATACATATTAAAACGATCTAGCATTCGAGAAACCAGCTGACCTGGGCTTAACAGATTTCCACCTTATGCATGCAAACAATTTGTTCCCCCAAATGTAGTCCAACAGCTAGTTAGCGAATTATCACCCTAAAATCTCTTTTGGTCGACTGAAGAAAAATCACGATGAAATTTTCAGTTGAGAATCCAAGGAAACAAGTGAACTGGAACCCCGAGCAAGGTGGGTTTTTATTTTGATTTATTTAGTTAAATACATCCTGACTTTATGATTCCATTATTTTGATTGTCTTATTATGCTTGTCAGGTTCTACTGCTATTAACATCATTTTTTTTTATTACGGTAGATCATTTAATACCATTTTATTTTATTATACGTATATTTACCCTTATACATTTTCGTCCATGCAAATTACTCATTTAAGTTCTAACCTGTAGATTATAATACAAAATAATAGTATGACTTTTGTCTAAATATATTTTGTTGTTATTCTTGACCCAGGGTATTGATACATGGGTGGATGCCCTGAAGAAACGTTATACCCCAAGTGGTTTCTAAAAGCATGACGCTTTGTAGTTTATTATAGTGCACGCTTATTATAAAATAGAAAATGTAATAAAAAGTTAAAATATTACAATGAAGATCATGTAAGTGTATAGGTGTTATCTTTACTCTCAAGATGGAATATATGACATTGAACTGGATATGGACATAGAATAGTGATTTTGCTGTCCACCAATGACTTTACAAGACCTGAACATTTTAATTATTAATGCAATACATAGTGTAATATTTATTAATTTTTATGACAATATTTGGAACATCTAATTTATGTTTTGTTTGTAATAATACAACATGAATGCTCACAATATCTAAGCCTTTTACTTATTGTTAAATGGGTTTATTATTCTAATGGTCTTTCCCAGGACTCTAATAAAGAGTCCCTCCCAATCTTACACTAGCTTACACTACCCTTACTTCCTGTGGTATTCTTGTGTCAATCACATTCATATACTGATGAGCAGATGATAATATAAAGCAAGAGCAAATCACATAGTTAAAAGATAACATTGACTAAATTAGGTAACATTAATCAGAATTATCATATGATCATATCAAATCATCATATTAGTGTATTTTATTGAAGGGTTTAATAACATTTAATGTTTATATGTTTTTTTTATATTCAAGTATTAAAAACACTTACATAGATTTACATATTGGTAGGCTTATTAAAGCTTATTAAAGATTTCACAATGTTAAATGAAGTTAAAAGTAAAATTCATACAGTTAGGAAGTTGTGTGATCTAAGTGAGAATTAGAAAACGTGATATTAGTGATTATATATTAGTTTATATCAATATTAAGATTTTTAAAGGAAATATGTCATTTGTGTCACTGAGTCAAAGCAGGGAAATTTTGTTAACAGTATATTCTCAGCATTGCATCATTGGTGGGCTTGGACTCCACCCTCTTATGCCAGAGAGGAAAGCAATTCCCATAGGATGGCAAGGGGGCTCGCTGATATGCATCTACTATGAACCTTAAAATCTATTTTAGCTTTTCTGTGTCTCCACCCTGTCCTCTACTTAGAAACCCTGCACTGTACCTTATTTGAAAATCAGTGTGGTTTATAGTAATTAGTCTCTCTTTTGGATCTATCCACTTAAGGAAAATAACAGTGATTTAAAATATCCAGAAAGACATGGTATCACATTGCATCAACATTCATTTCCACTGAAGCTTTTCTTGATCATTGTGATATCCCTAAACTTGCACCCCAGGTAATCAAAATGTAACACTTCACAGGCTGCATGTTACTTCCAGATTTAATTATAGTTTACCAAGTGGTGGTGTGTTTCGGTGTGCTCCTTTTCAAAGCCATGATGAATAATAGCAGTGGATAACATAAATTAAGTAAATTCAACTAACAGTAAATAAATTAAATTATTGCCCCTGTGTTTTACTATTTATGATGTTAAATGTAGTTTCATACTATAGTTAAGAATACTCAAGTGAAGACAATTAAATGTGCAAAGCCCCATTTTGTTTATATAGCTGAAATTTTATTAGATATACCTGGTATTTCCAATTGTTCATTAAGCTAAATCAACAGTTGACTAAATCATGCTCTTTGTCTGCCATTTTCTCTCTTTAGTGGTGGTTCAAACAAACATGGCCCCTCCAAAGAAGCTGCAGCCAGGTGTGATACAGTCCTCTCTGGTCCAGGCCAGTGTAGCTGCCATGCAGAACCCCATGGGCTGTGAGGTAAAGGCTAATGAACACTGCCCCCTGCCACGGCTCTCCATCTCCTCACGCTCAGCGAGTATAGTGGCCAGCATGGATGCTCTAGCCGATGGCTCAGCCATCCACTCTGTGATGAAGTGGAAGACGGTGCTGGCTGTGTTTGTGGTGGTAGTGCTCTACCTGGTGGGGGGTGGTTTAGTATTTCAGGCACTAGAGCAGCCCTTCGAGAGTGACCAGAAAAACACCATCACACAAGAGAAAGCTCAGTTCCTCCAAGGGAACCCATGTGTATCCCCTGCCGAGCTGGAAGCTTTAATTAAGGTAAGCGTTCTTGCAGAAATCACATCCATATGAAAATGACTAACGGAGTCATCTGTCAAGAACTATTTAGATTCTTTTATCCAAAAAATTGTACTTAAACTATGCACTTAAACTTTAGTACTAACCATTTATTAATACCACAGATATAAAATATTTTTATATATTTGAGAATGGCTTAAATAAAGCAGATTAATCTATCATATGCACATCAAAGGCCAATTTATTCTTAAAATGATAACATACATGAATTAGGCATTACTGTTATTATAGTACATAATAAATATTTATTAAATGTTAACATAGTAAATAATCAGCTTGTGAAATATGAATGGATACATTTCTATTTAACTTTAATCACTATTAACATTAAAACAGTCCATGGTACTGGATTCAGAACTGAGATCGAAAGGAGTCAATTATGTCTTGAAGTGAGATGAATGTAAATTTAATTTTCAAGCAAGTACTAGCTCACAGAATCAAGTTGGTGTGATGGCAAATATGAAAGTAATAGTCATTTAACGTCACCTCACACTGTGTTACAAGGCCAGTTTAACTGTTAAAACAACTTGTTTACAAACCCTTTTCTATGTGAGTCACTCAGTAATTGGATTTTTTTAAGTATCTTTGCTGATAATGTAGCAAAGCTTTTGTCTAATTACATTTCTGAGTTCAAAAGTGATGATGTCATTGCTTTTTAAAATGAGCTTCTAAGGAACAGTGTTGGAAGCTCACAGTGTTAATCTATGACTTACAATATTACAGATTCCCTTTACTATAACTAAAGGACACAAACCTGTTCCAGAATGACAGTATGTTGTTCAGCACATCTAGATATAAAATAAATATCATTTTTAGAAGCTACACTGGAGATATTTTATACATATATATTCAGTTTATAGTAAAATGGGCTTTATATGACCAAAAGCATGTACACACCTGATTAAACATCCCAATCTCAAACCATGGCAATTAATATTGAATTGTTCCCCTTTTCTTCTCTAACAGCCTCCACAATGTACTTAGAAGTGATTCCATCTTCTTGGCACAGCTCTCTCTCTCTCTCTCTATCTATCTATCTATCTATATAGTATGTGTGGTAGTATTCAGTAAATGTAATGACTTAATGCCATATATTGTTCCTGCCATTTATTAGGTCATTCACTCATTAGGTCATTACTTGTCAATCATACTCTTACACTCACTGTAGAATCTCCCATGTAGTTTTCTCATTGGTGTGTGCCTCTCAAAAGAGGGACATATGATCCTTTTTTTCTGTCTCAGTGCTCCTTCATTTCATAAAGCATGTTACCTAACCCCCAACTCTGCTTATATATCATCAGGCCATTTAAGGTCTGTTGAGATTAACTCTTGTTCTCAACCACCTTTGGTTGCTGTCAGAGTGTGCTTGCATGATTCATCACAGGATGTTTTGATAGACTTAAATCATTTCAAATCATATTAAGAACAGTAGTGGGGTATCTAAATGTACCTATCTAAATTTTAATGAAGGAAGCTCACAGAGTGGCTTCAATTAAGTATGACTCAAAGGTAAGTTTCCGGCATGAACAAGCTATCTCCTGAATTTGATGCCTTGTCACGCTTGTCATGGTGTGTTCCTCTCATCCTGGTGTGTGAGACCAGCTGGAGCTAGGCAGTGTAATGATTCTGCCTGATGGACACACTTAAAATGGCACTTTTTCAGGGGGCTGAGCAGTACTGACTCAGAATGTCCTGTATATCCACTGTCATTCTGCCATGCTGTTTTTTCACCTGGGTGGAGAGATGACTCAGAGAAGAGAAAGCATTCTTAATTACATGCTGTATTAGATGCCTCTATATCTGGGTTACTTAAATCAGTTTTCCTTACTGTAGCAAAAAATACATTAATTACCATCCTCCTCTCTGTTTATCAGTGGTTTCAGTTCTTATTTGATTGATTCCTCTTCCAATTTGTCTAGGCATAATTACAGTACAACCAAAAAGTGCAGGAAGTGTTATTGTTGTTAGTGTGTAGAATACCATACAGTGTAGATAACGAATAAAACACAATGAGGCATGCTGTTATAGGAAACAAATCTCTGCTAGGTTGGTATGATGTGCCCAAACACAAAGATTATTTTCCTATAACAGGGTGCCATAAAAACTTTTTTTTAACTTTTATATATTCAAAGTTATTAAGTTAGTTCATATTACCACTTTTGTTATAACTGATATCAACAGTTGTTCACACAACAGCTTTTCTTGTTTCTCTTTCTTTAAGTTAATAAGACAAAATTGCCTGAATACATTGTCCTGAATACTTTCTTGTGACAGAAAATGTAGTTACAGCTTCACTTCTGACCTCCTGACTGTGATAAAGGACAGGCATGGGAGTCCTTCCAAAATCGTCATCTTTTATAAAATGTTACCATTTAAATGATTACACACATTTTTTAATCCGGTTATGGGGGAATCTGCCAAACAGGTTTGTCCTTGATACTGACTATAGCAAGCTACTGTTAAAATTGCTACTGAAGGTTTTATGGCAATGATTGCAGTTACAAAAGGCAATAAACATTCACATAAATTCTTAGGATGTGGTAAAGTATCTTATACATCTCAATAAACAGCAAAAAAAAAAAAATGACATGAATGTGTTGTCATATCAAAATGACTGGTACATATTTCATAAACAAGCGTTATGACACTAACACAATGTGAGTAACATGATTTCATTGCCCTGGTCTGGCACTGCTTATGTATGAATGTCATCCTGGCTCTGGGTAGAAAGCATTCAATATTAAAGGGACATGCATGTTACAAAGTTTATGAACAATACTATATATTAAGCATTGTAGTTGTATACAGAGATGAATGCCAACAATTTGTCACTGTACATAGAATGATGATTAAATTGATATATAAGTGTGACTGCTGAACAGTGTCCTCCTGTTCCCTCACCTGTTCTCCTGTTTCCTCTCCATGATAAGGACAGGAAAAAGAGAGTGAGGTTATGAATCTGCTCTATGCCCTTCTCTTCCTCTTATGCACTCTGTTATATTTGTAGTGATGATATGATCAGAGATATATTCTATTTTTATTTTAGCAGATGTTTCTGTTGCTTTTATTGTTCCCCAGGAGAAAGATGACAGACTTGAGTGCCCTTAGGGTTGATGTAATAAAAATGTCCAAACATGACCTATATGGTATCCCAAATTGTTTTTTTTTTTCTAAATTACTAAGCTCTATTAATTAATCGAGTAATATAATGCCTGTACATTTTTTCTCCTTAGCATTCAATAGATGCTGTCAGTGCTGGGGTTAGTCCAATTGGAGACACGTCCTATAACTCCAGCCACTGGGACCTCGGCAGTGCCTTTTTCTTTGCTGGAACTGTTATCACCACCATAGGTAACATTTTGTTGCTTTCTTTAAATGTTTCCTGAGAATGAAAAACTCACAGTTTGTACCACTATATGCTCCTTCTATTCTTTCACTTTCCTGTGGAAAAATTTGGAAGTGTCCTAATCGGATTTATTTGAGTCATTCAAAAAAAAAAAAATTGCATTTGAGAACATTTTACATTCTTCTTATTCACTGTAATAAATAATCACATAAATAATGTTATGTGCATTCTTCCTGGGTATTATAGTCTGTTTGGTAAACAACACTGTCCTCTTTATCTATCCATGCAGATAATGAACACAAATGGAGCCAGAGGTGGTTGGATGTAATAATGCAGTATTTAACACTAAATGTCCACCTTATATGTGATATGAGTGATATAATATGGATAATATTTAGAATATTATAATATTTATTTTTATATTTGAATTCTTCATCTTGAAGCAGAGATTTTGAAAACTACACACATCCACACCATAACAGTGAAATGAGTTCACACTGAATGCTCCAAAATCAGAATTACCTGTATGTCAGCTTCTTTATAATACAATACTAATACAATAATAATGTCTTATTACTGTGTAATATATAAGAAGCACGTAGGACTTTTTGATTCAGTATTTTGGGAAATCATATGTTTATTTCATTAATTATATACAAATATTTCAAAAGTATAATTCAATATTTGGATTTCTAAAAAGGTTACAGATGGAAATTGAAATTTTGGATGATATTAATATGTCTCATTACTCTTTCATGAGTATTTCGAAATTTCTTTCGATTACGCTTCCATGATTAGGTCTTCCATTCTTTTCTCTTCAGCAATCTCTTGTAGATCAATATCTGAGGTATTGCTTAGTAGGAGACAATAATAAAATATCCAATTGGTTTTTTTTTCTATACCCATGTATGCAGGCTATGGGAACATTGCTCCCAGCACTGAGGGTGGCAAGATATTCTGCATCCTGTATGCCATATTTGGAATTCCTCTGTTTGGATTCCTACTGGCTGGCATTGGTGATCAACTAGGGACCATGTTTGTTAAGAGCATTTTAAAGGTGGAGGGAATTTTCCGGGTAAGCTTTATTATTATTATTATTATTATTATTATTATTATTATTATTATTATTATTATTATTATTATTATTATCATCATTATCATCATCATCATCAATCATCATTATTATTATTATTATTATTATTATTATTATTATTATTATTATTATTATTATTATTATTATTGTTATTGTTATTGTTGTTGTTGTTGTTGTGTGAATTATAGAGCTTTTCTTTAGTGCCATGATATTATGGATTTTGGACATCGTTTTTTTCTTAGCTATATTTGTACTGTTTCGGTTTACAGCAGAGACATAGGCAGATTAGTCAGACTAAAATCCGTGTGACCTCCACCATTCTCTTCATCCTGGCCGGATGCATCGTCTTTGTCACCATACCAGCTGTCATCTTCAAACACATTGAAGGCTGGACTACACTAGAATCTATCTACTTTGTTGTCATTACTCTCACAACTGTTGGTATTGGGGATTATGTAGCAGGTAGAGTTGACTTTTCTGTCTACTTTTATTGGTATTATACTTACAAATATGTGTCCTGAGGCCTATGGTATAGTGCAGTTCTCACCAGGGTTAATTTCTGATTATTCTGATAAGGTCTGATTTAATTCATCAGTTATATTGATGAAGGTATATTGTAACAAGGAAAACATGAGCTTTGGGATTGTTGGATGGATTTTTGGGTATTGAATCTGTGCACCATAGTAATGCATGCACAAATATAATGAAAAGATTTTCTATAAGTAATAACATAAAGTGTATTTGGGGGATTATGGTTTGGCAAAAAGAAATGCATCTTCAGTTGTTAAATTTATAATTCAGTTTTATTAATTATTCAGTGACTACTCTGAAATTAAAATGAAAAAGTGTAACGTTATCACAGAGAGGAATGTAAGTCTGGACCCATCTGCAGGTCCTGGAAAGTAATACTAATATTAGTATAGTATAAAGTAGTACTAATGAAATGCTATATTTTTTTTTATACACTTTGATGTGATTCACATAAATTATTGAGGCAAGAAATATGCCATGAAAATCCAGACCTAAATGTGTGTTGGCCTTTTACTGTTCATTTACCAGTAGCATTTCAGTTTCGATATCACATTAAAAGCACATAGCAAAGTATTAGTTGTGTTATGTACTCAGTTCTGGTCGTTTGTTTCCAGGTGGGGACAGAATGATTGAATACAAGAAGTGGTATAAACCACTGGTTTGGTTCTGGATCTTAGTGGGTTTGGCATATTTTGCAGCAGTCCTCAGCATGATAGGAGACTGGTTAAGAGTCTTGTCCAAGAAGACTAAAGAGGAGGTATGATATTTAGATACTGCATTATTTTTATTGTTACTTTATAAATTCATCATCGTTTTTTTTTCTTGGAATAATTATTCAGTAACCTTGTTGAATTAATAATTTTAATCCAAAATATATAATTGGTTAGAAAACATTCTGCTGAACAATAATATACAATAATAACAACGGACTGTTTGAATTTCAGGTCGGGGAGTTTAAGGCCCATGCGGCTGAATGGAAGGCGAATGTGCGTGCTGAGCTGCGGGAAACTCGGCGACGCCTCAGTGTAGAGCTTCATGACAAGCTGCAACGTGCTGCCACCATTCGAAGTATGGAGCGCCGACGCTTGGGTCTGGAGCAGCGTGCACGATCTCTTGACATGCTCTCTCCAGAGAAAAGAGCCATCTTCTCTAGCTTTGACAGGGGTCGCTTCACCACATCCTCACAAGAGAGCATTGATACAAAGCTGAGCAATCTCCGAATGAAGGCAGAGAACTATAACAAGCACACAGCCTCAGAGGAAAACATCTTTAATCGCTTTGGCTCTCTCAGTAAGTTGGCCAAGCGCAACAGAAACAAAGACATGCCACCAAATATAGCAGAGGACGCAATGAGACTTAGCAGCAACAGCAGCAACAACACACTGGCTGAAGAGAGACAGGAGGCTCATGAAGAGGAGGAACAGGAGGAGGAGGTGACACAGAAAGAGAACAACACCACGTTCACAAATCTGCCACAATACATTGAGCAGAATGAACAGCTGAATGGTTTTGTGCCTGCTCAGGCCAAAGAGAGAGAGAACGAGAAAATTCTGGTAGAGAGAGCGCATCAGCCGTAGACAAGTCAATGAAAATGGGCGGCAAGCGATTCATGAATTCCACAGAATGTGCCTTTCTGTTTTGTATGCTATGGCTCATCTAATTTAGATGACTCTTAATCAGTGTCTCTCATTCTCAAACAACTGTCACATCTTGGTTTTCAAAAATGTGAGCTATCAGGGATCATAGAATTGTCAGTGAAATCCTATCAACTATAAAGCATGCTGTATTTTCTTCTTACATTTTCAGAATTATTTACTGCTGTTTATAGTGCCAGAGACTGATATAGCAACTTTCAAATAGGGGCTGTGACCATGGCTTTCCAGGAGTCATTTCCATGAAGAGAAACTGCTGATGCTCAGACTCAGTTACTTTGTGTTCTGTTGTACAGACGTTCATTTACAGAGATATTTGGCTATAAACTCTATTTCAGAAAGGTCAAATTGCAGACTGGTTCAATAACACCTTGACATAAAATTCTGAAAAGTAAAACTTTGATATAAACTGTTTCTGTGCTGTTTCTTCTTGCTCATTTGCCAATATTCCAACAATAAACAAGATTACAGATAAAGATATAGAATCTCTATTTGTGAACTTATGATCCATGTCTGTCAGAATATTCTATGCCAACATAATGAATTTACATGTAAATGCAAATGAATCATCCACCCACCTACTTGTTGGTGCCATTATCCAGAAACATTTCCTGACCATTCAGTGCATTAAATTCTCTTGTTTTAATTAGCCTGTAAAATGAACTTTGTAAATATGAAATGAAAATGATACTTTTTATTTTGAAAACAATTTTCACTTTTTCAGTCATTTTAAGAATAGTATAGTATTTATCATTTACCAATCTTTATTTCTAATCATTTCAGTGATGTTTTCGGCATATAATTTGTCATCTTCAACGTATTATGTATGCCCAACATATTACAGTTCATCTGTGGGCTATATCATATCATAAACTTACTCTTTCCTTAGCTGCCAACCATTCTGATACCTGATACAGGCCTCCTGATATGAATATAGTCTGCTGAATACCTGAAAACAAATAACAGCTTGAAATAATGAAACATCACTTAATTAGAATGGTAATTAATCCATTCAGCCAACATTCATTAGTATGTTAACATAAAAGAATGTATGTTTAATGACTTAAAAAATATTTCTCTCCTGATGTACCATTTTTTATATTATAGTTTAAACATAAAAAAGGCAGAAATATTGCTTCTGCCTGTTATTGATAAATACCAGTGAGGATGTTTAACAATGTGAGTACGATGTCATTAAGACAAAAATTAAGTCGTCTACTGTATTTCACAATGTGTGGTGAGCCAGGGTCTTAAGCTCGTGTACACAGGAGTGTGTATGACCAAGGGAGCTAGGTCATACACAATCTAATCATAGTGAATTTCAGCAATTGTGTAAAATTGTAACATTATTATTATTTCCAGAATGTCCAGTTAGCCACATTCATTCTTCTTGGTGAACTAATATAATGTTGCAACCACAAGAGGGCCAAGAAGTACAAATAGAAAGTGTGTAGTGTATTATGTAAAAGGTTGGTGAAAACACAGAACCCAGCCATCAAGCACATACACCATATATTATCCACAGTACATGAATAAAACATTTGTCTTCATTTGGAGGACCAAAAACTTTAGGCTGTGACGACTGAATAGTAAAAAGAAAGTGACAAGGAAAGTCTTATACAGAATTTAACTGTCCCAGCCAAGTGACCCAAGACATTAATTCTATCATGTAACATGAAAGAAATATATTTATATTGTTGAGGAGACCATCCTCTAGCTTTATGTTTTTATTTCCTCATTAAATTACATCAGTACTGTTACATCTCCCTGTCAGTTTGGACATAACTGAGCTGCAGTACAGCAGACAGTACAGGTACATGGATTGTGAATTTCCTGTTACAGACGTCCTATACTGCATATTCAGTACACCATGACTTTCCAGTTAAAGGAAAATAGAAAGAGAAGGAAATGCTTTGGTGACAAACAACGGCACCTAAATGTGGCAATGGGAACAGTACTGCCTCTTTGGAACAATTCTGTCAGCTGAAAGGAAATAGCGTAGAAGGAAAGGGTAGAGTTTAGTGTTAAATGAAGAGTAGGATTACAGTTGATTTTGGAGGACAGAGAAAGGGCCTTGTTGATGAATATTGTTATGAAATATAAACAGATAAATGTCCTTGTTCTGACCCAGTTAGACCATTACTCAAAATTTCCGGCATTAAGTATGAAAAACAGAGTAATAAAAAACAAGTAATTTTGGCTCACTATACAGATAAGGTTAGTTGGATTTGCTGTACAAATAACATATAAAAAACAATGGCTAATACTACTACTGCTAATAATAACAACAACAACATTAATAGTTATGTTGCATGATTAGAGAAGGCAATTAAGCAGAGAGAAAATAGAAAAATTTAGAGGGGAAGTAAATCACTTTGCCCTTCAATAAAAGAGAAAGCTTTCAACATTGCTGACTCAGCTAATTTCTAAAAGCTTCTCTGGCAGCGATCAGCCCCCCAATGTCCCCATACATTAAGGACCAAGATGAAGTAATCTGCAAATTGAGATCAGCAACAAGACAACTTCAAGGGCAATGTGAAGGATGTTAGAATACCAGACACAATACGAAGTCTACAATAGCAGAGACATTTATAAGTTTTATAGAAAACCTACACAGAAAAAATTATGTAACTTAGAAGCCTACATCTATCTATTAAAACATATATTGCCAGCAGGATGATCCAAAACCGAACAAAATACTCTCACTTTGTTGTGGACGTTGAATGATGAATGGGCATGGCAGATATTGATCCTGTTTGGAAGGTGGGATCTGTTGCATTTTTGAAAGAACCACGATAATTCAGCAATAGAGACTATAATACTCCTGTAATACTCCTACACACAATGTCCACAGACAACGCATATTGTAAAGGAGGAGGAATTGTAAGGGTGTTTAGCTTTCTGTAAAATTGAATAACCTTTTTAAGTCATACAGAGTGCGCTACACATATATTGGTTAACAAACTCTTTCTGATATATTTCCTCACTGTTAATATGACAGTGATAAAACATATTGCTGATATTACATGTTGTGTTAAATAGTTTCTGAGAGATTCATATGTCTCAACAATTGTGCATAAGATGAAGAAAAAGACATGGAAATTTCGGAAAAATCTTGGAATCTATGCAAATATATATTTTACAAAAAGTGACCAATACTTCTATTACATATCCAGTTTGTGCCTTAAAATTAAAAGAAGCTGTACAAAGCCGAAGCTGCTCCTAGCTAATGGCTGCCACAGATATTTAAATGACTTAATTTAAGCTAACATTAACATGTGTTATCTGACAGAAACGGATACACGTAGTTCAAACTAGGAACAAATCATATCATTTCGCTTGCAAAAACTGACTTGAAGTTATCCAGACGGAACTAAATTTCTGTTTGTCTCCATCTAGCGTCGAAATTGTGAAAAGCAGAAATAATTTTCCTACTACTTTTAAACAATGACCTTATTTTTGAGGCCCCTAGTCGTTTAAACACTAGTGATGGGTCGTTCTTGAACGATTCGTTCATTTTGAACGAATCTTTAATGAGACTCGAGAAGAGCGAGTCGTCTCGGGGAGTGATTCGTTCAGTCGCGCATGCGCAACACATCAGTTTTATCCTATGCGGTCTGAGCCGGAAAGAGAACTGATTAGTTCCTCTCTCGAGTCTTCGG
>JAOTRN010000002.1:14264431-14274882 GCA_028566695.1 Bagroides melapterus | reverse complement strand
ACACACACAATAGACCCTATTGTACTTGTGGCTCTGTTTTGAAATGTGGGACAGTTTCCATGTGGGAGTGGTCTCTTCCATAATGATAATTCTCCTGGCCAGTGCCTTGTGGTCTAATTTTCATGGTTTAATGAGGCAGAAATAAAGTAAATCAAGTAGTTATCTTTTCACAAACCAAATGAACACCTATGAGAGAGTTCAGACCAATGTGTTACACCAAACTCACCACAAAACTGCACTGAAGCTTTTTTGGTATCTTGTGGTAGCCCAGTACTTTACTAAGACACTTTATCCTGATTAATATTTAAATCTGTCATATCTTTCATATCATTATATGTCTATGTATCTATTTTCTATCTATCTATCTATCTATCTATCTATCTATCTATCTATCTATCTATCTAGTATAAAATAATATATTTGAAGTATGTCACACATAAACACATTTTTGAAAAGCTTTATTTGCACTCAGAAATAAGATGGTTAAATGTATTTATGTTAGAGTCGCCCTGGGAGAAAAAAAAAAAAAATCTAAAAAGCACATAAACATAAACAGGTGTATTGGCACCACAATAGTGTCATATTTAAAAATGAACTGGATTTTGGCTGAAGAACACAGGACAGACATAAATCAAACAAATTGTGTCTGTATACAATATGTAATTAACCTAAAAGGGATAAATGAACAAACATTAAACTAAGAAAACCTCTGTTAGTCTGCCAACCATCTAACATTCACATAACAGCAGGGGTCACTGTAGATTCAGCTCATCTAACATCAGGTTCCACTCTTGTACCCTCTGTAAATCTTAGACTGGAGTTGATTTTGTGAGTCGGATAGACTCCCCAGCCCGCCCAGTTCAGAATCTGAACAAATACTCCTTTAGCCCTTTGCTTGAAGTGTTTTCCTACTATCACATAGAGAAAAGGGTTGAGTGAGCTGTTGCTATACCCAAGGTAAGTAGAGAGCTGTGTACCTATGTCCAGACTGTGTAGCCACAGACAACCAGATATAACATTAAAATAATATAGTGTGTCCAGGAACATGAAAACCTGAAAGGGCAGCCAGCAGAGTATAAACACGGACAGAACAACAAGCACCAAAACTGTAGCCTTCCTTTCTGTTTTTACAGCTGAACACCTCCTCACCTGTTTATTACTCAGAATTACAATGATATGGTAGCTACAGTAAGAAACAATGGGTACAGGAACCAGGAACCCCACCACATTGACCGTCATGTTGTAACGCAGTCTCCAGCCATCATGAGGGTAATCCATGTAGCATGCCTCTGCCTCAAGGTCAGGGAAAAACTCCACTGAGCGAAACAACAAGGCTGGAAGGCTGAGCAAAAAGCCAGTGAGCCAAATAACCACGCAGATAGCCTTGGCATGAGTGGTGCCTTTCCGTCTCCCCAGAGACATGGGTCTTGTCAGAACTAGGTACCTGTCCAAACTAACCAGCATGAGGAACAGCACACTACAGTAGTAGTTCATACCAATTATGAGGCTGACCACTTGGCACATGAGCTGTCCAAAGTACCAGTTGAACTTGTGAATTATAGTGATGACCCAGAAGGGAAGGCAGCACACCATGAGGAGATCAGCAGCAGCAAGGTTTCCCAGATAGATGTCTGCCACAGAGCAGTGGCCTTTCTGAATGAAGAACACAGCAAGGACAAAGGCATTGCCGAATGCACCCAGCACACAGATGATCGACATGTAGGCCGGCTGTATGGAATAGACCCAATCCCAAGCCTCTGTGCGGTTACATTGCAACAGCTCCCAGTCTGACAGTGCCAGTGCTGGAACTGTCGTCATGTTGAAAATGATCAAAAAGGCTGCTCCAGGGATTTGATACAATGAGAAAAAGTGTTATGAATGCTATTCGGTATAGTAAGAAGTACCAAGAGAGTAATAGCAAGAGTAAGAGGTAGTAAGAAAAGATTGTGTAGTGAAAATGGTAGCCAAAAAGACTTTGGAAGGCAGAGTATGGTGAGGCAGCCCTCTTTATTAGAGAGAGGACAAAGATTATGCTTGGTTGCTAATGGAGCAAATGAACTCTTTAAATAAATGATGCTGTGATGAACATCAAATGGAGGCAACAGATGGCCGATTTTATCTGCTTTATTTCACACTGGGATACCTGCCTTGTTCAGTGTGCCATGCACCTTTTACTTGTGGCATGACAAATGAGTATTAAATGATCTATCAAAGATCATGTGATCTGTGTTACTTGGATGTCTCATTTGTAACAATATCAGTGTTCTAGCCATTTTTCTATATAAGATGAATACCTGGGAATTTATCATTCAGATAGGCACTGTTATGAATCATATAAAACTGTAATTACTATTAGTTGTGAAAAATATTTCTTTTCATCAGGTTTACGATTAACTTCCATGACTTTATGTTATGTAGTGCTGGAATATGAATGTCTTTTTTTATGTAATACTTTGACTTGAATTGCTACTGGCATTACCGCTATAAAACTATAACTTGTTATTTTCAGATTATAATTACAAGACTGAGATTAGTGTTTACAAATCATGAAAGCAAAAGAAACATGTTCCAGGTTGCTTTCAGACTACCAGTACTCACCTCCACAAACTGATGATAAAGTTGTTTATTGCTAAGGGTGGTCCTTGTGGTTATGTGTGGGTGAAACTATTTACCAGCATCTGCTTTAACAGCATGTCTCACCGGCAGCAGCCTTAGGGAAAACATAACCCACAGCACTTTTTCCACAAGTGGCGAGACTGTGACACATGACTCAGTGTGACCCACCCTTTATTGTCTGGAAAAATACTTTGAAGACTTTGACTAATGTTTTCTGCACATATTCAGTCCAGAGCACTTAGAAACTGTTTCAGACACCAGTATGATTTTACCACTGTAGTTTACATAAGACACTATTTCTTAAAATACTAAAATGTAATAATTTTAAACCTATATTATAATCTGAAAGTCTTTATTTTTAATATATTACAGTTATTTTTTTTAACCCTTTAACAGGTACAGTTACAACTGTGATTTGTCATGTCTTTGTTGTGCATGAATACACCTCTTCATATGTAAAACATATTTAAGCAGACTTTAAATCACATAATATATAATGTATTTATGACGTTCACATATATACAGAGTAGATACATAAGATATATAAAAATTAATAATTTATAATATTAATATTATTATTATAATACAGTGAAGTCCATCGGTCTGAGCAAACTATCAACAACTACCTAATTAAATTAATAACAAAAAACACTTTATTCAGTGTAATTATATTGTTTCAGAAAACATTACAATACTGACAGAATTGTTTTTAATTGTTACTGAAGTCCTTGTATGAAACGTAAATATACCTGAATATTGTTCTAACACACAGTGTTAATTACTGTCATCTCTTAACTAGCCTGATGGCAATTATACTAATATAAATCTTAATTATATGTAGTATTTCTGCAACTGTATTTGGCATATAAATAATAATCCAATAATCCAATAATCCAATAATATTCTGGATAACACATACAAATACAAAGGCTGTAAAACATCTGGAAATTTCTTTGAGAAATATAAATAAAAAACATTTACCTAACTCATGACATTAAAACAGTGGTGGTGTCAGGCCTTGGTTATATATTTTAAAAGCAATTGCTTTTTATGGCTTAAATTGTTTTTATTAATCATGCAAATGTTTTCCGTGTTGACGACTGAAGATCCTTCACTTTCTTTCTGAAGTTTTTGCCAACTATCACATAGAGGATTGGATTTAGCACGCTGTTGCTCAACGCCAAATATGTGAATATCTGGTTACAGATATCCAGGATATTTTGTAGTGTACACCCACGTAATACTTCATATCTTATCAGGATATCTAAAATGGTTACCATGTGAAAAGGAATCCAACACAGCAGAAAAGCTAGAAGAACAGCTAACACCAGCACTGTGGCTTTCCTCTCTTTATTTACTGCATTGAACCTGTCTATTACTCGCCAGTGCAATGCTTGTAGAATTTTGCAGGTGCAGAAGGAAATGACGGCTACAGGTATGATGAAGCCCAGCAGGACAAGCAGAATGTCGCAGGCCAGTTCCACCATTTTGCTGGGGTAGTTCAGTATGCAAGCAGTGACCGAGTACTCGTCGATGTACTTTACCTCCCTAAATGTAAGTGTTGGGATGCTAAGGATGATTCCTAGAATCCATACAGCGAAACAGCTCAGCTTGGCATACCAGGGCCGCCGCATCCTGCCATAAGTCAGCGCAAACACCAGAGCCAGGTAGCGGTCTGCACTCACCAATACAAGGAAGTAGATGCTGCAGTACATGTTCATTTTGATGCCTGTATTTACCAAACGACACATCAGTGAGCCAAATTGCCATTCAAAACTACTTGCCACATTGATGGCCCAGAAAGGTAGGCAAGATGTCAGAAGGAGGTCAGCTGCAGCCAGGTTACCCAGGTATATCTCTGCCACAGAACAGGCTTTCTTGTGCAGCAAAAATACTAGCAGGACAAAAACATTTCCCAGGATTCCCAGCACACAGATGATAAACATGTATATTGGCTGCATGGTGTACAACCAGTCCCATGCCTCTGTTTCAGGACATAGGCTATGATTTGTGAGATTGGTGGGAAAGGCTGAGGGTGTTGTTCCTGGGATGTCCATCTCCACTTGGTAGCTGTCAAGAGAGTTTTTTCTTTTGTGAATTTTTCAACAATTAGCTAGTATCATATTATTATAACGCATATAACACATATTAAAATAACTGATTGGCTTATAAACACCAATTCTCTCAGACTGTGTTCAGAAACTTTATCACAATCACAGTTCTTGTTCTCCATTAGAGGAAATGAATAACAGTTTTAAAAAACTAGTAAAAAAGCGGTGAATACAAAGGAAAGAATGGAAGAATTGCCAAATTGCATGTATACACAATAATAAAATAATAGTTTTAACCTAATTTAATCAGTGGAGATCAGCAGCCCTGCTAAATATCATTTTTAAATGTGATAAATGCCAGATATTAGTCAAGGAGGCTCAATTTTTGGTTTACTATTTTTTAAAACAGAATTGGATGATACAGCATCAGCACTGTTAACATATTACAGTACAGAATTATTTTAATGCGTAACAATCATTAATTTCTACTGTATGTTACAGATCTAAACCAAAAGCTATTAGAGATCAGTAGCATTCAATATTTAGTATAAATTTAATAGTTATAGTTATTGAACAAGACTTCAAGCTTGCTTATTGTTACTATTAGTCACATGTTATTAGTCACAACCAAATCCAATCTTATATTTTCTTACTAAAACAATGATTATTAAATCCTAAGCATAATATACCTACAGGGATTTACTTCCTTATGTCTATTTCATTCAAGGCTAAAGGACAGATAAAAGCTGTACGCACCTTGTCTGAAAGAGATGTCTCTGAAAATCAATCCAGATTTGCTGTTTTCCTCTGACAATTTGCTGCCACTTTCCCTCCCTCTCTACAGAGCAAACCACATGTCTGACTGCTTTAAAACACAGCGCTGGAGCTTAAAGCAGTCATTTTGAATCTTTACCTCCTCTTCCCTTTTTTCCACAGTTTCCTGGACCAAAGATGAAATAGTTTATATTTCTCTGAAGCCAAATATAGTCAATTCTTTTATTCAAAGTGTCTGTTTCTTTACTTTATTGGATGACCTTGAAAGATTAATTGCATAATGTCTTAAGTCTCTATTTGAATTAATCTCTGTAGAAAAATGTTTAGATATCCACCAACGCTCCAACTGTTGTAAACATAAATATTTATGAGATAAAACAAGGTTGTTGAGATTAAATGATGCAATGGTTTGTACAAATTAATGCTGAATTATATGGGGAAATCACAGGGAAAATTGCATATAGAGATAAAAAAAAAAGATGATTTTAGGAATAGGTAGTAAGCCTGGAGAATACTCACATTTGTTACACCTAGTATAAATTTTAAAGAATGATACTGTTTTAACACAGATTATGGGAAGTGTCTCACACATGGGCTGAATAAAGCAAAGAGTTAATTCGGAAAAGAAAATATATTTCATGACAAAGTTGTTTCACCTCCTCTTCAGTAGGTGATTTGAAACTATTTTAATAGCTTACCATATACTTACATTGTACTTACTTTAAAAAAAAAAATATATATTTTGGGAATCAATTCGCTTGGCTTTCCACTTATGCAGAACGCTTATTATTGTCATAATTGACCACAAAGTTTGTGTGTGACCACTTAACTGTCTTTGAGATGTACTCATGTTGTGTGTATCCAGCTAATTGCTATTATCGACCAGTTATTATAGTACTTATGGTCTTTATGTTTGGATAAAAGCATTCTCTCAGATTTCCCTAAAGAGGCTTTTCTCTAGGGTTTCTACTGGGAAAAATGCATTGAACCTCTAATTAAAGTACATTTACAGTAGTAGTAGAAATTATGCCTATGCACCACAATGTGCATATGTATATGGAGCAATGCTGTACTTCTTTAACGTTTATAATGCTTAAATGTGTGCACACTTTTTCATCTGCCCCAAATATAGTAGCTTTCTCAAATTCCATGAATCACTGGATCATAATGATTACAATAACTTTGAGTACCTTAAAACTTCATAATGCCAAGAAAATCAAGATCAAGATGCTTAAATTTGCCATGTCCTACTGCTTGGATTCTAAGAATACTAATTCAAAACCCATTTATATTGATCTGTCTGTCAGATTCTGTTCTGTTGTGACATTTCCACAGGATGTTAATCAATAGATTACATTCAGGATTTCAAAATTCCACCAGAATGTACAGCTGATAAAAACAATGTAAAACAATGTTCACCCAGTTTTTCACAATCAGCTCATCACACGGATGGCCTTGGGCCACCAGAACAGCTACAAATCTGTAGAACTGCATGGAGCTATTATAAAAATATTGGATCTGTTTAGATAAATATTCCAGTTTCCTGCAACTAATCCCTCTTCCAACATTGTGCAGTTGTTATTACAACAAGTATTTAGATATTTTGACATACATGAAGAAAGGCAGTCCCAATTTACATCTTTAGTCTGCAAAGAAGTCTATAGACAAGATGGAGGTTTGCCAAAAGAGCCAGCCTTCTGTGTGTAATGCCCAGATGAACTAACTTGCTTCTGACCAAATATGCTCAGCACAAGCTTATTTTTTTAACTCTTGCATGAACTGTTACTTGGAAATTGTAATTAATGCAGTGTAATGTAAGTGTAATAAAAGACAAATGTTTCTTAAATTTACCACTTATTTTCCTGCGTAAGTACATGTCCTTCACTGGCACATATTTAGCCCTAACAAACAAGCTAGAGGGAAGAGTGCCGGGAGAAAACTCCCTGAGCCGATATGAGGAAGAAACCTTGAGAGAGAACCCATCCTCATCTGTGTGACACTGGATATTATGGTTATATCGACTGTTTCTTTTTTTTAGATACATTTTTAATTAAATTTGTGAAGTAGTCATTCCTTCATATACAGTAGTCAGCTTACACTTATCAGTGTGTCAGTATAGCCAGAGACTTTGAAGAGTCTTTGAAACACTTAGTACAAGGCAGGAATACACCATGAATGGCATGCCAGTCCAACACAGGTCATACAGGTCACACGTGTTGGAGGAAAACAGTGTTTAAAGACAAAACCCACAGAGAAAAAAGATTATGCAACACTTCACAAACCTAGTAAGCCACAAAGCCACAAAGCCATCAAGCCCCCAGCCCTGGAGCTGTGAGGCTACCCACAGCACCACTGTGATGCCCTTAATTGTAATAATTATACAATATACAGTTACTCTTTGAAAGCAGAAGCAGTAATGATAATTAGATTTCTCTCATAACAAGGAAATTGTATGCTCTGGTTCACTTTATCTCTAAATGTGCACAGAACATTATTAGCTCTTTCTTAGCTTTACATTTACTCATTTTTTTTGAGGGCATTTTGTATATTTTGGCAGTTGTCCATATGGTGCTTATGCGTAGTACAGAAGAGACCATAAACCTTTTTAGGCTAGTGACGTAGCAACCATTAACAGGTTAATATGTCTTGTTTGCATATGGTGACCTGACACTTTTATTTTAGTGTCAGGCGGGAAGTAAACACTTGACATAGTGACTCTTAGTGATAGAAAAACAAATATGAAACAATACTACTCAAACAACGGAGGCACATTTTTCCTTTTCAATTAAAAGAAGGACACACACACAGTATGTGTGTTTTTGATAAATCTTTATATTTGCCATGGAACTCCACACCACCAGACATCCCAGAAGTATATTTTTAAAATCTTGGTCTTAAAACAACTAGCAAATGACGGGTAGTTAGCTCTGGCAAGCTTTGTGGGACACCATAACTTTCCATTCCAAACAGTCAACTGTCCCCACGTTTACACACGAAACCTCAGATGGCTGCACTTTCCAAACATGATGACTCATGGCTATGGGTATGGCATGACTACATAAGCCTGAAAATGTACAAATGAAAAAAAAAAAAAAGATCTAAAGCAATTATTTGTCTGTACTGAATTTGAATAAATCTGAATTGAAAAGCCTAAAAGATGTAGCACTATTACCTTCCATGGATGTATATTCAGTGTTCCAATTATTTCAATTGTTTTATGTAAAAGGCAACTCAGATAGGCTGCATTTCTGTCTGAAGTAAGATGGTTGTAACTGCTCTTTTTTATTATGTGTACTAACACAAATTATGATTTTATAAACCACACAAATGTCTCTCAGCTTTCTAGGCATCACCACTGAGGTAAGTTATGGTATTAAGCTTTGCTGAAAGCTGAAACAAGTGAAGGCAGAACAAAAATCAGCAACATGGATCTAACAACATACAGAAGCTACAGAAACTGCTCTGGAAAAATGTGATTAAGAATATTTGGACAATATATTTACAGTAATGCATATCCTTCCAAGTATTTAAACACCATGCTGAATTAAAGACAGTATGATGGGTGTAAACAAACAGTATTTATTATGAATATGTACCGAAACACCAAATGTTCAGTTTTCATGTTTCTGCTCATATTAGCACAAAACCACATCATCAGTGCTCATCTTTCCGATGATGACATCCAAAGTTATGTAAATAACGCTAGGGTCATCATAGTTTACAAAAAAGCTGTAGTAATAGCCCAAAGTAGACACTCTAGCTTGTGTCTAAATAAATATTCTAAACTAAACCTGGGCCAGAATTCTTGCGGTTGGGATGTGAGAAAAACAGGAAATATTACAAAAGAGCTGTTTAAATTCTTTATATTTTGCGCCCTCTTGTGGATAGATTGATAATAACTGCACAACATGTAAATATATATTAATAAATAAAATAAATATAAATGTAAAACAATAATGAGTGGTATAATAGCGATGGTAGAGGGCTAGTGTTGCTTATTTAAAAATACCAGGTCCCTGGTTTGATGATGAGCTAGGGTTTCTGTCACTGTGGTGTTTTCCAGATTTTCCCAGTGTATTGTATGATGTATTGTCACTCTGACACTGAGCAAGATAATTTGATGTTGATTAATTAAACACAAAAAATAAAATACTGTGCACATTATTACTTCTTTATTCTTAAAACTCAATATCAGTATCCTGTCAGACAGGCTGGGGACTAAAATCAAAGACAGAACAAATTGACAAGATAAAAAAAAAAAGATTTGACATGAAAAGCACACTCTTATCAAAGTAAATTTAAATGAGTTTTCTTTCACAGATATGAATCATCTGCTACTTCACTTTCTTCATCTCATTAACTATTATTTATATTGTGTGGCAGCAGTGCAATGCCTAAAATTATGCAGATATGGATGAGCAGCTTTGGTTACGCTCGTATCATCTGAGCTCAGTTATTTTAACCTTGGAATAATTGTTGATGCTAAATGGGGTTGTTTGAGTATTTCTACAATTGGTGGTTTACTTGGATTTTCATGCACAAAAATCCCTAGAGTCTACTCAGAGTGGTGCTACATAGAAAAACACTCAGTGAGGAAAAACCTTGTTAAGTAGAAGTCAGAGAATGGCCAAACTGGACTGAGCTGACAGAAAGGCTACAGAAACTCAGATAAGCACTCTGTACAACTGTGGTGAAAAAAAGCATGTCAGAATGCACAACATATACTTTGAGGCATATGGGCTACAACAGATGATGTCAGGTTTCCATTTTTATCAGCCAAGCACCATGTCACAAAGCAAAAGTCTTGACAATGAGTTCAGTGTTCTTTATTAGCCTTCCTCTTGAGAAAACATACTAAAGGACCATTCCCATCCTGGGCATCACTTATTTAAAAAGCTTCCTTCTGGAAAACCTTTTAGGTCTATCACTTCACGAACTAACAGACTCAGGAATAGTTTCTACCCTAGCACCACACGGGAGATAAACACAGCTGGCTTGTAACATACGTGC
>JAOTRN010000002.1:14179181-14199406 GCA_028566695.1 Bagroides melapterus | reverse complement strand
TATTATCTGTACAATAATAAGTCACCATGTCACCATGCCCAGTTAAAGGTTGTAGTGACCTTCACAACTGATTTGGTTCACAATTTTATTGTTATTAAACTTCACTTTGCAGACTTTAATTATAAAACTAGGAAAGGTCAATTGATTCAATATCCATTATACCACAATAATATTGTTCAGTTTTCAGCATATCATACTTCACACTGTCAGACACAGAAATAGAAATAGACAAATAACTTTTATCTTAGACGAAATGAAATAATTTCCATTACCCAGTCTATATACTTAGAGAGAACACATGGCTCCTGTTAGGCTTTCATGATTACTTACTTGTTGTTACTGCACAGTGGAACAGTTATTAGTTTTTGCTATAAATGTCTGGTATAAATCTCTAAACACATTTTACTGGAGTTTACTTTCCCTGTAAACTGTTTACTCACTTAATTCTTCTTTCATCCAATTTTCATGATAGAGTATTCATGATAGCTTTAAGACATTTATTTACATTTATTCCATTAATTTATTAAGATAGTAAACATAGTCATTATCAATTTAAAATATTAAAAAAGTAATTACAAATATTTTCATTGATGCATGCATGAAAACACAAATATGTAAAAACATACTAAATATGGTAGATTAGGAAATGGACCAGAAATCAATCCAAATATCCAAAAAAAAAAAAAAAAAAAAAATAGTATTAGTATTTTTTTAACATAAGCTACTCCATTGCTACCTCATTAGTCATATAATTTCTTTGTCTCACTTTTTCCCTTCCATAAACACAAGTATAAAACAACTAGGTAAATGTACCTTTATAATTCTGAATACTGTTGCAGAATACACAGCAGAATGATATTCAACAGACATGGCTAATGAAAATGTTAAAGATCCAGTGCCCTTATGATCTAACTTTAGTTGAAGCTCATCACTGGAGACCTCAAGGGTGCAAGAGTAATTTACTGGTTAATGTTATTTTTTTAATCAGGAGCCAAGCTTTTCACATGTGCGGTAGTGAAAATATACTTATTTTGATCATTGTTATTAATATCTTGTGTGTTCTGAGACATGAGTCTAAACATGTAAAAATAATGATCTAAAGTTCATTACAATAAAATGGTTTTATTTGGCTAGTGGGAAATATTTACACACATCACCACCTGCTGGTGAATATGCAGAGCTTTTTTCCTGGACATTTTTTATGCTGGGCTTGCTGAAAACCTGGTAAATGGAAAATACACTGTGCAGGATTAATATTACCTCTGTTGTAACACCTTATTAAATTGCCATTCAAGAAAACCAACTGGATTTCTCAAAAAAAAAAAACATCCCCCAAGTTAAATTTTTGCCATCTATGTAGCTTATTTATCTAAAGAATAAAGAAAAATAACAATTGTCTAAACTGCTTTCAACAACTCAGCAAACAACTCTTTCTCTTCTTAAAGGGCCATGTAACCATGGGTGCTATTTGCTTCACTTCCTGCTGTGGACATACAGTGACATTATGCTGCAGTTAGGGCAAGGCTCTATTTGGGCACTGATTATTGTTTCATCATCCAACTCCATCGGAGCTTGGCAGCACCAACAGCCCACCATCCTGCCATGAAATGCACTAGGTTGGGATACACAAGAATTTATGAATCTATAAATGATGCAATTTCTTACTCATTGCTACACCCATACAAACAAGATCTAACGTGTCTGTTCTAAGGACACAGTTAACCATGGGTCTTTAAAAAAAAAGTACAAGACCCAACATTTTTTTCCCTGAAAAATAAATTAATTCTTGTGACCTGAATCATAAATACTGTTTGCTAAATTGATGGTTTTAATTATATTCTCCTGCTGGTCATAAGAAGTCCACAAAAATGAATAACTGTGGGATATTCTACAGTAGGTAGCCTCCGTGATGAATGCCATAAAATCTCATAATTACTGTAGGTGAAATCAATTTATCCATACGATATATAGAAAACCTCAAAATGCAAAACCTGTAAAAATATTAAAAGGGTAAACTGAATTATATTTTAGGAATAGAGTCATGATTTTTAAGAAATATAAGTACATATGATTTAAACCTTATGCTCTACTCTTTGCTTCAACATGCTGGGTGACAGAAGGATCCTTTTCTTTGCCAACCACCTAAAGAGAATGATGTTATGCTTGTCCTCTGCTCTGTGGGGTTCCTGCTGGTGACATTTCTCTGCTGATTTTAATCTGCCTTATTTTTCACAAGAATTTAATGTGATCAGTGTTCACACTAGCACCACTGCACAGTAAGAGGTTCTTAGTCATGTTGTACACATTATACACACACACACACACACACACACACACACACATATAGTACATACATTCATTTCAGTAATTTTTTTTGTCCAGAGTATGTTGAAAAGTGGCAGGAGACTCTATTATATTATATAATGTATTCATACTTTAATTCATGTCATATATGGTTATGATTTCATGGTCAGAATTTTTATTTATTTCAGTCTGAATGTCTGATTTTACATTTTATTTGGAAAACTTTGTGTAACAATTTTCACCATACTATCACATTCACTATTATATTCAGTGTTTGTATTTAAACTAAATTATATATGTAAAATAATGAACAGGTTGGAATAACAAAGACATTACATTAATGTAGTGCTTAAATATAAAAGTAACAAAGTATGAGCTATAAGATATACACAATATTGTAACAAATAAGTGACTTGTACAAATTGGCTACTTCAAATATGATGCAAAACAATTATAGGAAACTTCTTAACATTTAGAACCTTTTTTCCCAATCCTTGAGTATTTTTATATTTTCTATTCAACTTTTCTAAATACATCTTCCACACAATAGGGGGTGCTGCAGCAGAATATTAGCAGTGTTATTTCTGCTGTTTTTGAAAGCAATGCACAATAGTCCAGTTCAGTTCAGCCAATGAGTAAACCTTATTTTAAAATCACATTAATATTTCACAATCATTTCCTTTTTTATAAATATTGTTTTAAATATTGTTACAATTCACCCAATTTTTGCCAGCTGCTGAAGCTTATTTCAGAATGAGATGTGTACTTTAAGACTATGTGTCTTGCGGCTATGAGTATAGATTTCTCCTAACACAGACCTTAGTTTTACATGATTGATTTATTGAGTGCTTATACTGTCACCTTGATGTGTCATATTGATATTTTATTGTATATTTGTGCTACATAAAGGCAACATTGTGTGATTTCCCACAGACCCAATCAGTAAATGTGATAAAATGTACCCAGCTGACAACTTTAGGTAAGGATAAACTTTTCTGTATGGTTCTTAGAAAGCTAACTGTTTTCAAAGCAAATCATTATAACATCACATTATCAAAAAGGTTATTTTCATAGCAGTCTAACCTTCTGGTGACCGTTACTGAACGTTTCCTATAACATTCTCAGACATATTATAGGTATTCAGGCAATATAAAATGTAGCGTATATCTAGTTTTAACAGTTTCCTTCTAGACACAACAGTCAAAGCACCAAAGATACATATGAATCTTGGATTTCAATTTGGGCAAATGTCTTTGGAAGAGGATTGATGTTTCGTAATGTTTGTGATACGACATTGACCTGATACAACTGGGTTCTAGGAAGGTGTCGATAAAGTTCAACCGTTAAGTAGATGACACTGGTTGAGAGCAGGTAGTCCTGTTTTAAGTTTGAGAAGTGTGCGGTGCCCTTTTTCATTGTGCCATGCTTTGTAATGCACTTCTCCAGCAACACTTTACCATCCTATAGAATCAACTTGCCATTGCCAAATATAAAGTTCTCACTTCATGAACATTCCACAGATTCCTGTGTTTTAAAATCCAGCATGTTGTCTCAGTCCTCGACTCGGCCTTTTTACATACAATCAATTAAAAAAAGATCAAACAGTCATACATTCCATTTAAATTTGTCTATACAGTTAAATGGCATACTATACTGGAGGTTAATTGTTGCATAGCCTGAAATGTAATATATTTTTTCCTCAGCAGATTCAGATATCCTGTGTAAAATACTTACAGACAAAATGTTTGTAATAGCATACCATAGCATATTATCAAGTTACATCACACTGAAATTACACACAACGGATATCTCTTGTATACAATACATGGTTTTACACAAGTGTAAACCATAAATGTTATAGTTTTATATGGTGATATTCTGTACATCGCTTTTAATTTCAAAGTAACTTGACAACATTCTTAATTGACATAATTTGGTTTATGTGACCTTGAGTGCAACATGATTACAAAGAAAAGTTGTCCAGTAAAACAAAACTTTGTGATCAAAGTTAACAGCACACTTAGAGGATATTTGCTTTGTAAAGGCTTAGGCCTCTATATTTAACAAGACAAAGAAGCACTTGTCTTGCAACATTAGAAAAGAATCTTGCAGCTATAATTAGAACCGTGTAATAGAAAATTATTACTTTTAACAGAGGACACTGTTTATTGCTGTGAAAGTGATGACAATGTAGACAAAGTAGCTTTCGGATATTTGATTACATTTTAGTAAATACAGTGTGAGGACATTCTTAGTTCAACATAAATACAAAGTCTGTCTTATAGCAATGAACAATTCCCAGAGCAGCCTTTGGGCTGCATAAATTGGGTCATGGACACTGTGATTCCTGAGTGACAGGTCAGTTTTGAGTCAGCATTGGACAGTTCATTTATATCCTTTATTGTTATTACCATCCTCCAATGGTGCATCAGTGAACCTCATAAGGAGGTCTCTACACATGAACTGTTTCTGTGGAAAGAGCGGTGATTGGGGCAGCTCTCACTGCAGTGGACAATGAGTACTGGGAAGTAGAGCGCATCTTGGTATGCTGGAGGGTCATCCTCAGTTGTGGCGATATGTCCAGAGAGACAGCGTGTGTTCTCGCTGGGGCTCTCAGGCTCATCCAGGCTGCCACTCCTCCAGAAGCAGCTGCGGCGCGAGCCATATAGACGGCCCAGTGAAAAGCGGCTGCTGCTAAATGGAAGGCGAGGACTTGCATTGCAGATGCTTAAAGCACTGCGGGAGAAGACTGAAGAGCTGCTGATGGCTCGGTGGCATCGCTCACAGTTTTGCCTGAAACCTCCTGAGCGCTGGGCTAGATCCATCAGGCCCGCTTCTGAGTAACTGGGCACCAGCTGTTGGTTAGAGCGGATGTGCCATTCTAGCTCAGTGCTGTCAATGGTATTGACCCTGGGAATGCGTCTGCAGTATGGATGTTCTTCACATGGTGTCATTGGGATGTAGTCTGTTCCGAAAAGCTTCTCCACACGGTAGTGGACATAAGCTGTGCGATACTCAGTCAGCACCCTCAAAGGCCATGAGAATGTGAGGAAGGCAGCTGTCCAAAAGACATAGTTAGAGATGTACCAGGGGTGGTTGTCTGGATTTGAGAAGGCAATCATGTACTCTTTGAAGTCTACATTCTTCAGGTGCATTCCCTCCCGGGCCTCCATATAATCATCAAGACCTTCATTGTCAGTAAAGAACCTGGCCCGCTGAGTAAGGTAGGAGTTCTCAGAGTCCACATTAGCAAAGCTAAAGCACTTAGTGAACCTTAATTTAGTGATAGGTGATTTATCCAGGCCAACTAACTGCTTGGACACATCCTTCACGCCACAGTGGCCATAGTCAAATTCTGCTTCTGCCACATGTGTGTTCACCCTCTCATGATACACCTGAGTGGTGGTGTAGGCATCACCGTTGCGGTAGCGTGTTACTTGTCGTGTTCGCCGGACATAATGGTAGCTAATGGCTTTCCACCAAATACAGGGCTTGGCCTGTTGCATTCTCTGCACCCTTTCATAGATTCCCTCTACATCCACTTTGTACTGTAGCTCATTCCTTGCATGGCAGTGCCAGCACTCCACCAAGTAAACCACATAGAGCATGACTAGGAATGCTAAGGGGATATAGATGTAACCATCAGAGCATGGGCTGTCATGGTATATCATGGACTTCCCTTTGTAGGCACTGTCGAAGCTTAACCGGGTGACCTTGGTAACATGGCACCATACCATGGCTCCCATGCACCCGTACATGAGCATGGAGAGCAAGAGGCATTTCCAGAACACTTCTCTGCACAGGGACTTGCTCAGTGACTGTTTCAGAGGCCTTTGCTGCATGTAAACACGTGGACAGAATACAGCACACATAGGTTTACAAAGGTGAAAACAGATAATGATTCATTAAGCTACTTGTAAAAAGAAAACTGTTGCAACAATGACTCCAGGATAAATACTGATATTACATAATAAATTGCAATGGAAACAGTTAATTGATTTTTGCATGGCAATATCTGAACATTGCTGCAAGATTACGTTTATTGCTGCACAAAAATGATGTAACACATTTAACGCAATAAGGGATTATCATCACAACTATACCAACACAAACACAGGGGTGCTACAGGATGGGGCTAAAATCATGCGTTTGTGCAAATGTCATGTGTTTACAGCAGTGGTTTCCAAACCAAAGAAACCTGCTTAAGATGCAACCTGACTGTCCATATTCTTAATAAAGCAATATTGCAAATGTTTTGGGTCTGTGCACTAGTAAATCGCGCTATTTGCTTACGCCTGGTGCAGCATGATGGTGGTGGAATGAGTCTGTTTTCCTACCTCCTCTCTCGGGTTGTCTGCTTCCTCCTCTAACGCGGTAGCAGTGCTGCTTTCACTGCCTGTCGCAGCCGAGCCTGGCGGGGACATGATACAAAGATGCACCAAGGGGATCACCGATCAGAGATAAAAAAAAAAATGTTAGGTGCTTAATCGTTTCTTTATACGCTAGACGATTAAGTATTAATAAATGCAAATCGATATTTTCTAGTCTGCTTCCGTTTGCCTCCCGTGCCGTTGTCCAGCAGTGTCAAATCTTCGCCTGATCTTGATTTACCAGGACATCTCCAACCGAAATAAATGGTACAAATTGAGTTACAGGAAGACCATTAAAGGACATTACGGAGAAGACAGAGTAAACGCGCGCCGGAGTCCTGAGCGATGCGTGTTTAGGTTGTAGGATGTGGTGGATTCAGGATGCAGCCTTAGTGCGCCGCCATGCCTCCGGTGTGGTAAAGAAGACGGGTTAAGACGGATTTTAGACGCCATTAAAGTAACTACAGCAAGATTAGCCTATTAACGCACTAGTGCTGATTTACTAGGATTTACACATACCAAACGAATGTTACTAAGGTTATAAAATACTTAGTTATTCGGCGGCTGGTGGAAGATGGGGGGAGCACGACCTTGTGGATGGAGGATGGAGGACTCCACTCTTTCAGCCGACAGCAGATGTCGACAATTGGGCCAAATTCAATTAACGGAATTGCCTGGCATAATCAAACATCCGTTAAATTATTGACCTGAAATGAAAAACAAAATAGTTTTATTTTTTATTTATTTATAATCGCCACCAAACCACCATCTTACCCCAACAACCCTTTTTATGAGTTTGTGTATGTATCAACAAATTGTTTACAGTACAATTTTAAATAATTATCTACAGTGATGGAAATATTTTATAGTTAACCCTCGGCACTACAATTACATGCAACGTATATTACATGACGCTAACTAACTAATAACTACATAAATTAATTTAACGAATTCACAGTTCTAAAATACAGAGTCCTCTGTTTAGAGTACAGTGAAAAGTCTTAGTCCCATATAAATTAATGCTGTAAATGCAAGACTCCTTAAATATTAAAACATTAAATATTTTCTACATACAATACCTTCCGTAAAAAGAGTGAATATTTGATTAACTATTATGTCTTTAAAAACAAAATGTCAGTAGTCAGTGGCGCACCTCATACAGTTTTTGCAGGTGATGTTACTTTCTTTACTAATGTTTCTGTAACATTTTTTATGGTGGAAAAATAAAGTAAAAGAAACTTATAATAAAAACTATAAAAGCTTACCTAATAATACAGTTCTGTTCATAAAGTCATCAAAAACAAAATACTGTTTAAAAATGAGCACCAATGAATGTCAAAAGCAAGATTTGTCTAATAGAAGTCTATTTTCTAAATAGTTCAACTTTAACTCTAAACAGTGGTTATGAGAGCTATGGTGTCTTACTTTTTACCTACATTCAGCAAATATAACAAATAGCCATCCCAGTAATTATATATCTGCTATGTTTATGTAAAAATATAACAGTCAATAGCTCTCATAGCTCCCTTTTCTCTCTTTAAGACTTTTATTGTTTGGCAGGCCAGTTTGAAGGTTATAATAAAAATAAAAAAGTCACTTAAAAGTATTTGGTGACGTAATTTGCTGAAGTAGAAGTAACACCATAATTGTCCACTAGATGGCAGAATCACATTGGGATTGTTTAGGTTTAATCCCTCCATAACGGGGGGCATTCAAATATTACTTAGAGGTCCAAATTTCCACAGAAATGAAGGTCTGTAGAGGACAAAAGAGCCTAAATAAATAAACGGGAAAAAACAGTCCAAGTATGAAATGAGGCTCATGAACTCATTGAGTCAAACTATAAGCTTCCTGCAGAGCTTGTATGAACTGAAGGTTTCCTTGCAACTCAAGCAACTCTGTATGCATACACACACTACTGACCCATAGACGACCGTCTGTGGTTTCACTGAGAATTCTGAAACATTTTTAACTAGGAAATTTTGACTAGGAGAATTCATTTGAGAAATTCTGGCTTGTCTGTAGCAATGAACAATACTCATTTCAAATTTATACAGTACTTCTCTCACTCCGCAGCTGTATTATAGCTTCATAACGGTTCTCACCTCTTGTGTTGCTATGAAGGTTGTCACAAAACTCGACTTTTTATATAAGAAAACTAAACATATGTCCATTATTATTTTATTTTATTGCTGTGCATTGTCTTTTTGTTCATCCACCAGCCGGTATGGCTTAGCCTTTGTCACAGTTAGTTATAGTTAGGCTGTTAATAAGTCTTCAGCTGGTCCTGCAGCTCTTCTTTCTGCAGTAGAATCAGAACAGGGAATTCAGTTTTTTCTCTGCCATTTCATCTTTTTATTTTTTTATCACTTCACTCATACCCTCTTTCATTATTGCGGCATCAGAGAAAGCTTTCTTGTGTTTACCCAGGACCCATTCCACTATGTCTGTATCCACTATTCTGCTACTTGCTCGATTTGCTTTTAACCAGCTTCACTTTTGTGCTTCTTTCCTCCACGTTCTGTGAGTAGATTTGATCGAAATTTGCACCAGTGGTCACAGTTTCACAACTAATTAAGCCCATTAGCTTCGTTCTCATCTCGAGAATGAACGGATGATTTTCGCTTCATCTTCTTTAAATGAGCGATTGAGCGATTTTCATGGTCAACAAATATTTACACATTTTACATTTTGAACACGATATTAACCTACTTAATTAAACGGCTTTTGACAAACACAAGCAATTAAATTAGCCCCCTGTCTCAGGTATATCTGTTGTCATAGCAACCTTTTTTATGTTGTCATAGAAACCGCTCTGTGATTGGAGGAAATGGAAAGAACAGCACACACACGGATTTCACACGAATTGGGAGTTGTTTGCTCAATCTGACATTTTGTCCTCTGTCCGTCTTAAAATACATTTAGGTCTGGACTATTTTCTGTTTCATTTTTATAGAAATAGAAAAAAAACCCATACAAAATTGTTGTTTTTTTGGAATTGGCTAAACAAACTGTAGCACTGTGTTTAGCCGTACTTCCAATACAGTGCCCTTCTGAAGAGGTGACAGCCTTCGTGAAAATGAGCGTCATAGTATATCCTCAGCCAGTCCCAACAAAACAGGGTGCAAGTCCAGAGTATTTAACCCCATATGAGATGTCAGCCAATTGTGCACAAGCACATTCATACCTTGGGGCAAATTAGCACAGACAACCTGCCTACATACATGTTTCTGGACAGTGGGAGGACCCCAGAAAAAATCCACATGAGTGAGATCAGGCTCCACACAGGCCTGAGATCAACCCAGGACCTTACAGCTACTCTCTTTAGAACTATGCTGCCGGCATTAGCAAAAACTGCTGCAATAAGATGCAACAATAGTCGCATTCATTCATTCATTCATTCATTCATTCATTCACAAATAGTATTTTGTGATGTCTGTCTGAGAAAACAGCATTGTCTTTCTGTTTGTAATATCTAACAAATTTAGCGAGATGTATAGTGCTCCATTCCTTTATGCAGAACATGAAGGCTACAGCACTATGGAGAATTCAACTCTAAGCAACACTAAACTGTAACTATTGGGACTTCAGATGAAATCACTTGACAAGTGGCCTGAGGAGATCTGAGAACGTAAGTTACCATTTTCCTCCCAAAAGAGATTTTTGAATTTTCAGGGCACTTGTATGTTCAGTTCTTGAGTCTTTCTTTCCCTAATTTCTGCACCTACCTACTTTTTGTCATTCGCTAGGGATAGAAATACTGTGATACCAATAAGAAATCAAATCTCAAGGAGAATATGGTTCAAAGCAAACCCATTTCTGAAATCTGCATTAAAGGAAGAGGCAATAATTCATGGTTAAAAAAAAATAATAATAATAAAAAAAAAATCACTTTTTTCAACTATTTCTATTTGTATTTCTATTGATATTTCTATTCTAAAAGAGACAAATATGCAACTTATTGCAGAAATGTCCAAGTAATTAATAGACAAAGAATATATTTATAATTTGTTATTGCCATATGAAAATACACTGAGTAACTCTTTTACTACAGTAGCAAACACCCTACAAACAGTAGAAGCACAATATATTATCATAATTTTTGCTTGCTCAGTTCTAGGGAAAATTCATAGTATATCCTAACAAAATACACTGAACTGATGCATAGAGTATATTATATGACATAAATGTTTGTAACTCCCACTTTGTGATTAATAGTTTCAGATATTCATGACCATAGGCTCATAACAAAATTAGGGTGACTTTCCAGTGATATGTATTCATGATCCATGTTCCTGTGATCACATGCACACATTTTGTGTTCAGTTATTAATAAAAGAAGTGCAAGCAGAGTAATCTGATAATGCAACAACTCTCTTGAGCATGTGGTAATATTTTTTATAGTATTTTTTTATTCCATATAACCAGGCATGGAATATTTCTTGTGTAAATATGTTACTAAATGTGATCCAGTACTTCAAATAACAATTACACATTAAATACAATGGCTACCAGTTTACTGCCTTTTAGAATGTGAAGAAAACAGAACACCTGCCTTATATCCTGAATATGTTCTAATAATATCATTAGATTGAGTTAATATCTTTCTAATGATTCATCGAGTGCTTGTTCTTTGAAACAATTACATTCTGCCCTCTCTTTTCATAAAAAAAAAACACTCACTTGAGATTTATGGAATTATTCAAATTGAATTCATGCATTAGCATAAAAATTAAATAAATATTTTGAGTTTTCCAGTGTGTGATAAGTTACTGAAAAAAAAAAATCCAATTTAATTTTCCCTTTGTAAAAATTTCCCCCTGACACTATAAAATAATGATTTTGAAAGGAGATGGCTTCCCCATATGGGAACAAAGACTATAGAAACAACAAGGCAGGAAAATGTCACACAGTGACATTTTCTACAGTGGAAAATGCTGTACACATGAATATAGCTATAGGTCTTTTACAGGAAAAGCACTTTCCTCATATGATTTCCATAGAGAACAGAAGCTCACAGAGTTTCCAGCTAATTGTGGAATATATTATTGAGCTTTCAGCAAAAGTTGTTTAAATGGACACTGAGTCTAATCTTTGACTAACGTGACGCAGAGAATTTCTTAGTAAAAGGAATTTTTGATGCAGAATGATGGTAGTTTAGCATACAGCAAGCCAAGCCTCAGTCTATTCCCCTTTCACACAGTTTTAAATGCTTTGCCAGGCAGCTAATCAATACAACTATACTAAATGCAACAATACTGACTCATTCTCAGCAGTGAGTTTTCATTATTTACTGGCTGCTCACTCATGTAATAAGAACCACAGATTGATATTGGTTGAGTCATTCTGTTCTCAGCTATTGTGCAGCTGCCAGAAGTCTTAACTCGTACCGATTTCAGGATGATTTTTTGGAAGCCAAGTTCAAATAGCATTCAGTCACCCCTTTGTGTCTGATCCTCTTTCTTTGTTTGGTGTGAAATTGAACTGCAGTGTCATTTTGTGTGTATTTCATGTAATTCCAGTTTAAAAAAAAAACCCAAAAATAAAACAAAACTCATAGCAGGAGACTTCTTACCTTCATACCTTTCAAGGTTGAGATCAATATCCGGTGTATGTATAAAATGTTTAAAACTGGTGCAGTTCATATTTTATAAATAATTTCTTATAAGCCATGGTGTTGTATGGATAAATTTGGAAGGATTAAAAGTGACATCCACTAGATGTCACATCAGAGCTAAAACATCTCTGTATGTCATGTTTCCTTGTCAACCTAGGGATGATAACTTCTGCATTGAATTATATTTGCATATTTGCATCACAATGCAGAGTGGGGGTTTATGGGCAAGAATGGACCCAGAGGTGCACTAACAGAATGATAATCAGTCATCCATAAGAGCTCATCATACATATCTAGAGAGCTGTATGTCAATTAGTCTTCTGGTAAATGGCAGTTTATCCCAGATTCATTTTGTGAATATGATTCTTTAATCTTTAATCAAATATGGCATCAAGCCAATGCTACACTATAATGAGCAAGAAGCATCCAAGAAAGTGCTGATGTACAGTACGATAAGGGAGAGAAATGTCATGCTGTCCAGCTCCTTTATCACTGCAGTTGGCAGGAAATGCCTGCTCACACATAACCATATTTTATTTTTGTAGAGTAAGAGAATTACAAAAAATACGCTGTTCATGTTATTTCTGTTCTGTTCATGTATTTATTATGTAAAACTATAAACTGCCTTACAGAGACAGTATGCAGTCAAGGCTTATTATACTATATTCTCTTTAGGACATAGAATATATACACACACTCTTTTTTGACCCGTCATTTTCTGTTAAGAAAATCTCAAACTGCATTCAGAAATTGTTTGCACAATTATTCTTTTTCACATTCCCTTTATTTGGTAGGCTACACTTTGGGCTACACTTCTTTATGGTGTTCACAAAAATTGCTCACTTTCCAACTGGAAAAATGCTGACCTGGGCACATTTTCATCTGTGGTTAGGTTGATAGGCTTATTGATATACTGTGCTACATTTGTGGTAGGAATGCCACAGGATGACAGGTTCGGCTGCATCTTGACATCTTTGAACTATGTGACTACTGATAATACATGGAATTTGCACTAGTCAGTCAGTCTGGCTGTAGTGATACCTAGTAAAAAAATGGAAGATTCACAATCTACCTTCCCAGTACATTCCCAGATTGCTGTTTTGCATTTGCATGTTCTGTTTCTGGTTTTAGAAATGTTTTTGACAAGCATTTACACCTAAGGATTCACACTTTAGGAGGTAAAATCTGTCTACATACAAGCAGATATAGCACACACAAAAGTATGCTAAGGTATCTCATACCTGTATTTTCATACCTGTATTTTCATGGTGGGTGGTGTGTAACAGACAGTAGGTCTGACCTAATGTGCAAAACCTGTCTGTTTAGCCAGAAGAGAACTACAGTCCAGCAACAGTATTTGCAAAGTTTACTGAATGTGTTGCAGTGTCATCCATAACAGTGACAGTGGTGAAAAACATACACCTGTTGATTTGGCTGATCATGCACCAACAAATTCTGGGCCAGAGACTTGAACCATACAAGGCAGTGAGTTGTCTGTTTATGACAAATTGACTTCAGCTTTGCTGTAAATGTTCCAAATGAACAGAACCGAACAGAAGTCTTGTGGATTGTCAGTCTGTGAGTATAGGCTTGCAGCAAGACAGTGCATCCATTGTCTGATTATATATGCGGCTATGATTTTCTTTTCACTTTCAGATTTTTTCCATACTCAACCACTTTAACCACTGAAGTTGCTGCTGTCAACATCTATGACGGATGAAGAAAATCTATATCTAGGTGATTTGGCTGCTCATATATCCTGACTGCATATATGATCGAGACAGCTCTGTCTTATGTCAGATGCTCATCTCATAATTGACGTTCAATCTAAGAGATCAGGATTAGATGTTTACTGTTTGCATAGGGGAGTACACACAGACCCCAATATTTCAGGAATGATTTTTTTTTAGAAACATATGATGGTAAAGTTTCCCCAACTAGAAGGAAACTGATATGTCTTTATGCTTTTGTGGAATCACATGGCCGACATCCACAGCGTACAGAAGTGAAAAAGTACTGCTTTTTTTTGTTTTCACCTCCCTGCCTCAACCTAGGGTCAGTGGTCACATTCACCTGAAGCTTAGTGAACCCACAGCATGCTTGCATGCATGTTAGCATGGCAGTGCATCTCTTTGCACCATGTCTACCTAAATACCACAAAAAATGGGAAAAAAAAATCAATCTAACAAACAAACATTTTGTTTGAAAAATAGTGGTTAAAATAGTGTAAGATTGTTCATATAAACCACATTTAATCTTCTAAATATTTGATTATTATACCAGACTATACATATTATTATATGAGTTAGACTAAAAAACACTCACATAGATGTGGAACATTCTGGGTCATCTGTGCAAAAGCCATTTACTTTTTTTTTTTTTTTTTTTTGGAAGAGTGTGTTCGTCACAGAAGGTGCAACAAGCCAACAACAAGTGATGGTGTTCAGAGCAAACCTCCAGTAGGGCAGGAAATTGGTCTCTTGGCAGCAGAGCACAAAGCTGCAAATGGACAGCAAGTGTAAGGCAGGAGCGAGACCTGAGGTAGCAAGGTGCTCCAGCTGAGATAGGACTAACTCTAACAGCCTGCTGCAGCTGATAAACTGCACAAGCTCCTACACCAATCAAATCCCAATCACTGCTAATGGCCATGCAGTCCTACAGTTAAAAACTGCTCTGGGTTTATTTTAGGACTGCAGACTAATCTATTGGATTTACCAAAAGCAGTTCATTTGCATTCTCTTCCACCTAAACAGCTCTGGACACAATCAAGTATAACAAGAACCAAACAACTGCTTCACAATTTAGCAGAATATTAGTTATGTCAAATAACTAATGATCCACGTAGGGGGGAATAAACTGATTGGGGATTTAAAAAATTAATTTATGTTGATTGCTTTGTGATTCCCTCCCGCTTTAGTGATCTTTTAATCTCTGCAGAATGACCAGTTTTAAATGCTAACAATCCCTCTCTTAAGTGAGATTCATTTAATCTTAGTTAAATGTGGAAAAAAACCTGCTTGCTGTAAATTTTTTACAATAACTTCAAGCTGCAGTGGAGATGTAGTAGCACGCTTGCACAGTTGTACAAGCAATTTAAAAGAATTAAAATAATAACACCATGGAATCTGTAATGTAGATAGATAAAGACCTTTCTAAAATAAATGTTTGATTTAAAGAGCAGTCTATGACGAAAGGAAAGGAACTAGGTGTGGACTACCACTGACACATTTTAATAGGTGTTCCATCTGGCAGGGTGTCCTTTTTGCAACCAGTGTTTTGCCTTAGCAGAAGTGTATTCCTCTAGTCAGACCATGTGAAAAGGATAACAATGCTCAGCATATTGCTTCAACTTCAAACAATCTACAGAGTCCATCTTTGGTTTTGTACCTTTAAATTTTTATTCGGTTGAAATCTCTGTTACATGTTACATAGCAGATACCCACTTAAAAAGTGTAAAGGTAGACTACAGTGCTTTTCACAGCACACTCATGGGCTGTCAAAATCCCCCTAAAATAAAAAAAAATGTGTAAACCCTCTTAACTATAATCAAGCACCTCTTTTTAGCTGCTTGTTAATGTGTCCCACGTCGTACATTCCACACAGTGGTATAGAGAGCGGTATTAGTGAAAGAGAGATAAGGAAAATCAGACGATGAAATGAGCAATGTTCATTTAAACTAACTGCCAACATTTACAAATCCGGTATGCATAGTGTTTGATAGCAGGAGCAGCAATAGAGGGAATAGCATTGCACACAATGGACCATGATGAGGTGCCTGAGGTAAAGAGAGAAAGTGATTAGTCCTTGCACAGCTCTACTGAATTACAGAGGGGATAAATACCTAGCTGAGCAGTATAAATGTAATGACAGAAAAGGAGAAGAGGAGAGAGAAAACACCTTTCATTTAAGGGTAAAGAAAAGCTGTCATGGTGATGTTGAAAATGATCATGATGCTTAGCAGAAAGTAATTACATGATTCCTTAGTGGCATTTATTTACAGTCTTTTAATAACCATTAATTTATGTTTTGAATGATGGAGTGAATTAATTTCAATCCAGTTTCCACGAATCCCCAGTGTTTACTCTTTTGTTCTATTAGAGTTTCTAACACGATTGACTTAATGAGGGTTTGTAGAAGGAAGATGACCTGGGGAAGATCTGTAACAAGATCTGAATTAGGAGCTTCTTAATGAACTAACCGAATATTAGCGTTAGCCGCAAATCTAATAACAATTACATAACAATCCCTGTAAAATAACTCAACACCATTTTTAACACTGTAATTATCTCAGGATCTAAAATTTCTGCCAATACCTTCAGACAGTCACAATCATGAAATGAATAATAGAACTAATAGCTTTTGTGCTGTGTTGATCAATCATTGATCACAAGTGGCACAGTTCTTCAATGTTTACTTGAACTTTATATAGAATATTAGGTTTTTATGGACTTTGATGGTAATAAATTATAAAATATATTCTGTAATATGTTTAATGTATAATATATTTAATAATAAATTTTTTTAAATTAAAGTTAAAATTTTAAAATAATGTAAATGAATTTCTCTTATATACTATGACACAATCATATCATAGTGGCTGTCATTCCATTTTGCAGTGTATGGTAAAGGACAGTGTTAAGAGCCGTCTAAAATGTTACCTCTGTATTTACTTTCAAATATGTGATAAATTGGCCATATGTACAGCTTTGGCTCCTTTGCTGAACATTCTATTTATATACATATCCTGAATCCTAATACTTCAATGACATAAAAATCATATACTGTACATCAGATGCAGTGTATCTTCATGGGGGATGGTACAGCAGATGGTACAGTCGGTCTCAAAGCTACCAGTGATAAACCAGAACCCATCACCTTTGTCTGAGATCTCAACAACCTTTATGGGTTTTGACACCTGAGATTTCTCACCAGATTGTGCGAGTCTCCTGGACTCCCCAGCCTCAGTATGAACACTTTCCTAACCAGGAAGGACATCTATTTACAGCTGCTGAGGTGCAAGCCAAACAGGGCAGCACTGTTGGACAGAATCCCCGATTGGGTGCTAAGAACATGTGCCCAGAAGCCTTCAGTTATCCTTCAATTTGTCTTCTTCAACTTGCAGTTCAAACTAAAGTTTAATGAAAAACATCAATTATCATCAGAGTTGCAAAGAAATTCCACTGATCAGAACTGTGTAACTATTAGCCTGTCGCCTTACCGTAACTTACCAGCCTTTACCCTTATCAAGTGTTATCTTTACTTTCTGGAGAAACTGTCCTTAAACAACCTATCTTATTTTTCTACATTTGGATCCCTATAGTTTTTCAGTCAGAACCTAGACAGAGACATGGATGACTGCGTGACCTGACTTCATATATTCAAAGCTGTAGTAAAATCACTGACCAAATCAGTAAGAGTTAATACCCCACTGACTCAAACATTTATTTCCAGCATTGAAGCACTGCAGGTCTGTGGTCTATGAATATTTCTTGATAAATTGTACACAAATAAAAAAAAAATAATCATCCCTGAGTACTTAAATAGATGAACTCATGAGCAGCTAACATCACCAGGGCAATAATATTTTTTTCTGTAATTCACTTACAGGCATGGATGGTGATGTTCTTCCTACTAACCAATTTATCTGACCTCATTTTTGTAGCGATAATAAGACGAGCCCTTGTTGTTGTAAATGACCCAATAGCTACACTTACGTTGGCCTAATCTTTTCTCCAGTTAAAGGCCTGTCTTTACAAGAGAATTGGCTTTGCATAAAGCTTTGTCCATTCTATTGTATGTGCTCTGATCAAATCTTCCATGTAAAAGATAAAATACCTCACTCTAATAATGAAGATTTGCTTTCTATGTTAGAGGATGAAATATAGCTAAGCTGAAAGGGCATTTTTTTCTCTGATTACACCTGCAAATGAACATACAGAAGGATATTTTATCATGGCAACAGACAAAAAGTGTAAACTTAACAGTGAGAAGGTATTATTTCAATAAAGCCTATGGAAAACCTGACTAAAGAGTTTCTTTGTAAGTGTTAAAGATGAATTGTTCATTTATAATGAGGTTTTTCTAATTAATTTTGGTTCCTGAATTATGACGCATATAAAATGCTCCACAATATATCACCTGATTTGTATGTAAATAACCTTAAATTAAAAGCTACACACAAAAATGCTCTCAGTAATGAAACCAACCAATTAAAAACAAGCTTTAAGGACAAGGCACTCTACAACCTTCATTCCCTGCTGGCCTGCTGTCTTACATTTTTGATACAGATTGATAATTAGCCCCAGAATTGGGTCTATGAACCACTGTATTGCTTTATCCCGGTCAGGGTATATGTGAATACACCATGGATAGGATACCTGCCCATTGCAGTGCACACACCCCTAGAGGCAATTCACCTTCATATTTGGGTGGTTGGAGATAACCAGAGAACGTGGAGGACATAGTAACATGAGAAACACAGACAAAAATCCAAGTTCTGGATTGAACTGTGAATACTATCCCCTGCTAGATGTTTATTAGTTCTTTTAAAGCATGCTGTATGTTGCACCGTATGTTTTAATGGCTGCTGTAGGCTCACAGATCGCACATGCATTGATCCTTCTTCAATCCAGTCATGTGGTGTATATTGATCTTACCAAGGCATTCATGTGGAAAAGCACAGAAAATATAACCACATTTAGTGAATGAGAAAGCACACCTGCATATCTTCTACACCTACACACCAAAACCTCAACCCACCACAATAACAGCTCTTTTAATGCTAGAAATTTGTCTAATGCTGGAAACAACTGCACAAGCTTCATGCTTTACAGCAATACAAGGTTCAAAAAATGTTTGTGTTCTGTAAGTAGGAAGACTTTTTCTGAAAGTATAATGAGTAGAATGCAGTCTGTCCCCATTCTGGACAGGAATAAGGCACAGAAGTAGAATAAATTAGTCCTGTCTGAAAAAAAGTCTTATTTTTAGTCTTTGAAATGTCCTACTCCATATGCGAGCATAGGTGTTGCTTTATATTGCAAAAGCTCTCTGAGAAAAGGCTAGCCATTTGTGACCTGTCACATTAAGGACATGTAGAGCAGAAATAGGAACAGAAAAGCTAAACAGAGCATACTGGGTTCTGTGCGCATTCAGATGTTTTATTTCAGCAATAATACAGTTTGTTCAAAGCTGTTCTGTGTGTATTTACATTCACTGCAACACCGCAGCTCTTTAGGGTCAGATCCTTTGAGTTAATATACTGTAACATTCAGTGAATGATATTTCACAGTGGATACCCTGACTAACGCTACAATGGCAGCAAATGCCAGCCTGATGCACAGTGATTTCCCATGGCTGTATAGATGTGTGGTTTCCTTCATCCATAATAAATAAGTTCAGGATCTAAGCTCCTGCATTTTGAAAGGCTTTTCTCTTTACCCCACTCACTGCTGTTTGATGTTACATATGTACAAGATGTTACATCCACATGCCAAAGAATGTGCTCCAGATGAGAAGGTTCTATTATCAGAAAGGTGTAATAATTAAGGAGTTGCTTCTTGGGAATTTGCATTTGCCTTTATACTTTCTGTATTCTCAGAGTGTAAACCTATACTGGAATATAATCCACTTTGTAGATGCGTATTGGAAATGTTAATGTGCACAGTCTCCTTTTTTAAACAGGCAGAACACAAACTGTATTTACTGTAACATTAACTGTATTATTAATACTAATAATGTTGACTAGTTATTTTGATCCTTGAATTCTACAATAATTTCAATATGTTAAAATGAGTAGTGGAATTTTGGGTATGTCTGAGTTTTTGTGAGAAATGCCTCAAAACATTGCCCAAAAAAATGCCCAGCTCCCCGGGCGCCGCAGCAATGGCTGCCCACTGTTCCGGGTGTGTGTTCACGTGGTGTATGTGTGTTTGTTC
>JAOTRN010000002.1:14133985-14155215 GCA_028566695.1 Bagroides melapterus | reverse complement strand
ACAGATAAAGTAGAGTTAATACTGAAATTGTGCAGAGACGTATTCAGAGTTATTTGAACAGTTGAGAAAAGGTATGAGAAATGTACAAGATTTTTTTTTTTTTGCACGGTATCTCCTCGAGTGAGCAGTCCATCACTACTCTGACAGCTTGATGTAACTAAAATTAAAGCTTATAAAGATATAAACACACTCAAAATATTAGAAATGACATAAAGGAATGTAAATTAAATACATAAATATCAATCATTTATTGTATTGTCATATTCACTTAGATGAGATTAGAAAAATACTTTAATTGGAAAGCTTTTAAATTAAATTTATATAAAAAATCAATAAAACTAGTAATTACACTTTCATAAAGTGCCTACTGCGCATCGTTTAAATCACAGGTTTAAAAAATTCATTTAACTCATTTAACAGCTCAAAATATAAGTTTACAGGATAAAATGGTCCATGTGCATACATTAAGATTTCTAAAATTTGAAGTAGTATAATGTGGCCATGTTAACTGTGAGTCCAAATCAATGATGTCATAGCCATATCTGGTCAGCAACCAAGAAAGTTGGCTGTTGTCTCAGAGTGGGATGGATGATGGGAGGGATTCTCTTTTCCCTGTGATGTCATGGGTATCTTTGAGCTCATGTTTGTTAGAAAAGGGCAGATAGCACTTTCCTCCGAGTGTGCTCTGTGAAGTAGCATAGATAACTAGTTGGTGGGTGGGATTTGGCAGGTAACTAAACTTAGGAGAAAATTGACTCATTTTAATTTTTTCTGAACGAAAAAAAGATTGTTCATGTCCTGTATATTCAATTGATGAAACTTTCAAAAGCAAATATATTGTTTTCACTGCCTAATATTTACACTTTCTGAGGTTGTACATTTAGTTTTTCATGCAGAAAATAGTACTGTACCAAGTGCTCTCGTATAAGTTGGTGGCATAACATGAGTGGAAGTCATGTTGTTAAATTATGACAAATTTGCCAAGATTACTTAACTAATCAATATTTCTACAGCAGCATACAGTGTGCAAGACTCACATTAGATGTATTATTTTGAATGCTTGCTTTCTGATTTATTTAAATCATCTTTTACTTGTGTATTTTAGAATTATTACATGCTTTGTAAGTATCACAATTTTTTCTGTACAGTTAACAGAAAAAATGTGATATGTTGCTTCAGGTAATGTTTTCATTCTCCAATTTTTGGGTGTGTGTTTCGAGAGAGTGTGTGTTTCTTTAAAAGTGGTGGTTTAAACATGATTGAATGAAAAGCATGACTGAATACAGAGAGATCTTTTAATGCTGTTTTCAACTTTGAATATAGCCCTCTATGTGTGTATGTTTTTTATGTTTTTAATTTCTTTTTTTCAGTTTGTCTGGGACATATCTTTTTAAACAAACTATTTGAATTTTGTTGTAATAATTGTTATTGATTTATGTTATAATTATAATGTGAGACATAGATACTTTCACATTCACATGTTAATAATTTGGAGCATTTATTTATTTATTTATTTATTTATTTATTTATTTATTTTAAGTCAGTCACATACCAGACACATGGTGCATAGATCTGTTTTGGAGATCAAAGAGAATGCTATAGTAGAGATTAAAATTTATTATACCACCCAGAAGAAACTTGGATGAGTCAATAGAGTTGAATGATTTGCTAGGATATGAAGTGTAGCTTGTGTAATCAGTGGGTGGTTGGTTTACTGAATCACCTGGAGGGAATTTACTTTATTTCAGGGCGGAGCTGAGCATGAAGTGCCTGTGGTCATTTCGAAGATTTTCAAAGATCAAGTAGGTAAGACACTATTGAGATTTCCTTCCGATTTTGTACAGATACATTAGCTAACGCTCAATGATTACTACATGTTACCCTCCCACTATCAACTGTAATTATTTCTTTTCCTACAGTATATATGATTTACAGAGTCTGCCATCTAGAGCCAAAAGCCACTTAATCTCTTGAGGCAGACTGTTTAATAAGTGTGTAATTAGAGGCCATATGCTTGTTCCTGGTATACTGATGTATGTGCCAAGTTGTGGACCATATGATCCCTCAGCCATGAATGCCTCATATGTAAGCATACAACATCAATAGACTACTACATTAGTTCTCTCAACCCAGAAATGACATTGCCCATGTCTGTTTTTTCTTGCGATCTCAGAGTCTCTCTCATATGCAGGATCAATAACTTTCAAGAAATGTCTGTGTGCCTTAAAGTAGATTAGATATAGGCTATATCTTGTGTCACATATGTTTTCTATTCCTCAAAAGAAGAACCCTGGAAAGCTTTAGAAAGAAAGAATATAAACCAATGAGTGAAATAATTACCCATAGCATCAGATCAGCATGACGCCTTATGCAGAGTTGCAATATTACAAATATGCTATTATTTAGAAAACAATGAGAATTTTAGAAACCTACTACTTAATGACTTGATCTTAATAACTTTTGTAAAGATGATATAACTAGCAGGAACCTACTAGTCTAGCTTCGGAGCCACTTGATTAAATTTCAAAACGCTAATGAAACTCAAGTGTATTTGTTATTCATGATGAAAAATGAGCTGAATTTCAGAGTTGTAGGAATTCTGGATTAAAGCCACTTTTGTCTAGCACGCTGCTAAAGGCTATATTGGCAGACATCTCAGTCACCAGGGTTGATTGCCATTTCCATCACATTAGCACATATGAAATGACTAATTGTATCCTAATGTCTCCATTAACCTTTGGCACCTTGTGTCTGGCCCGCAGCTGATCAGACAGGGATGCTGTTTATCGGCGACGCTGTGTTACAGGTTAGTGAAGCGAACGTTAGATTGCTCTTATTCTCCACAATGCCCAGGGTTATAGGTGCATGTCAGAGCAATGTGCTCTCTGCATCCTAATGATGTTTCTCTCTGATTCATTTTCTCAAGGTCAACTGCAGGTTTAACCTTTGAACTCATTATATGAATCTGAGGAATAAAAGTAATGACACTTTTTTTTTAAATTCACCTTTGCTACCACAAGCTCTAATAGAAAAGAAGAAATTTATTTTCAGTTTGTAATGCTATACCATTCGTTCTTTAAATTTGTAGTCGTGTCCTATATTGCCCTAGGCTAATGTTATTGAGCTGTGTTCTGTTCGTAGATCTGATATGCAGAGCTCTTTACAATCAACAACAATTTAAGCATTCCTATCAACTGTTGATGAAGCACGGCTTCGAAAAAAAATGACATTTGAATATGATTCGACATCACTCTGAAATTATGCACATTGAAATCCCCATATTATGAACAAGAAGATTCAATTTAGTGTAGACAAACTTATACTCTAGCTGTTAGATGAGTTTTAGATATTAAAACAATGGTGAGTTAAAGACAAAACAAAAAGATTGCATGACAAATTATCATTCTGAAAGCTGTAAGTACATGAATGTGAACCTCAAAACTTAAAAGCAGATTTATATTTTTGTTTTTATACATTTTTGCTTCCCATAGAGAGAGGGGGTTTATGGGTAAGCTACTAGCTAAACTTTTTAATTGGTTGCTAGGTAGATGGGTTTGGCCTGCAAGGTTGTGACCTTCTTACAAGTGTTTATGTTAACAAATATATCATTATCAGTAAAACTTTTGCATGATACATCAGATACTTTCTGTCTTCTATAGGCTAGATGTGTATTTGTGCTTCTCAAACCCTTTTTTTGAAAGACTAGTCTAGTCTATAATAAAGTTATAAATGAACAGCACAAATGTATATATCTGGCTTTTCCTCTGCATTTCATGTTTGTGTCAAATGGTGGTCTGATCACATTATTGTAAAATGGATATATTTATATAGTATTTAACTACAATCATGACATTGAAGCATATTCAGATAGAAATTATAAGACAATTTAAGGACTGTGTAACTTACTTACAGTATAGAGATCACACACAGTATAGCAAGTCAATTATTATAAAACATTTAGCATTCAGTGATTGCAAAAATTGTGGATTTGAACAGTATTTTTTCAATTTATGAATCAATAGCATTCATACAACTGATGCCGTTAACACAATCAAGTGAAAACACAGAAGTGCATTTGGGGAGAAGAGACTTGGTTTATAATAGATCACGCAAGGCTTCTTTTTCCCCCAGCACATTTCAAAACAAATTTACACCCATGTCTATTTATTATTCCTACAGTGAAACACCAATCTTCTGGTTTGGTTCAAGGGCCATTTCTCCATTAGGTACACTCACATTATATACACAAGTGTGAATGTGAACACTGATGCAGTTATCCATGACATGGTCAAGAAGTATAAGAAGGTAACCAGTACATAATGCTACACATTTTTGTATTCACTGCACTGGAACATCACTGTGTAGTACACTGTGGAGTAGAGTACAATTTGCTGGACGGCAACCAGTTTTAACCATGAAAGTGCAAAAAAATAAAAAATAAAAATCTTCAGTGTTTTATAATGGAAACCTTTCTCTCATGCAGATCAATGGCATCAATGTGGAGAAGTGCACACATGAAGAAGTTGTAAGTATTCACTCATCAAAGTGCTATTACTCCTGCCCTGTGGTGTTCAAATGGCAATTGATGGAGCATTAATAAAGGTGCTTGAACCATGTGCAATCTTTTTATATATATATATATATATATAAGAAATATTTATCTTTTTCATCTTTTTCATTTATCTTTTTCATTCACCACAACATCTCTCTTTCTCTCTCTCTCTCTCTCTCTCTCTCTCTCTCTCTCTCTCTCTCTCTATCTCTGTGTATTTCTCACTCCAAACAGATGGTCTTTCCTTTCACATTCAGGAAGTCAAGAGACATGATTAATGATTTTACTCTCAGAAACCACAAGCTAACAAAGCCAAGCTGTTTCAGCTCTAACAATCTCTTTGTCACAGATTGACCACTGATATTTGGTGGATTAGACTTCATTATTATGTATTATGACTGACACTGTCTATCCTGAATGGTAAAGAAGAGAGACAGTGTCAGACTTTAAGCCATGAATATACTAAGCTCGATGAAATCCTGGTTGCCACAATAAAAGATCTTCTTGTGTCGTCACTCAGATGTACAGACAGGCAACGAATTACAGTTAAAAATGGAGCCACTGTTATACTATGGGAGGCATTTTGCTATCATGGTTTGGGTCTGCTTAGAGACTTGTCTACAAATCGATACACAGTTATTCTGATTGATCATCTTGATCCTGAATGAAACGCTTCTATCCTGATGCAAGTAGTCTCTTCTGGGATGACCCCACCTCCATGCACAACGCATCAGTCAAAGATAGATTTCATAAGGATGAAAAGCATGTAAAACCTAGTTATGGCCTTCACAGTCACCAGATTGTAATCCCTTTGGTCAGCATCCCTTTGGAAGATTTTGGACTGACAGTGCTCTCTACCATGAGTATCAAAACACCAATCAAGAGAATTTATTTATTTATTTTTTTGGAAGAATAGTGTCAGCTCTCCAGTACATTTGCCGTCTTGTGAGAACTTTGTGAGTTTCAGTGCTACAGTTCTGGAAGCTTGTGATGGCCCAAAAACCTTACTAAGACATTTTATGAAGAATTGTTATATCATTAATCATTATATTTTTTTCTGTGTATATGTACACCGTGTATCCAAAAGTATTTTGACATCTGACCTTCACAATAATATGTGGACCATCCCCACACAATTGTCTAGAATATTTTTATATGCTGTAGCTTTAAGATGTCATTTTACTGGAAAGGGGCCTACTTCTGTGACGCTCCATGAATACATGGTTTTCCAAGGTTGCTGCGGAAAAACCCAAGTGTCCTGCACAGAACCCTGACCTCAAATTCATTCAACATCTTTTTTCACGAGTTAGAATACTGAGGGTGTGCCAGGCCTCCTTGCCCTACATCGGTATATGACCTCAGTAATACATTTTGACTGAATGGGCACATCCCATAAGCCATGCTCCAAAATCTATCTAAAAGCCTTACTAGAAGAGAGGAAGATATTTTGACAGAAACGATTGACTAAATTTGGAATTGGATCTTCATAAATCACTTATAGGTGTTATGGCTAGGTGTCTACATTCTTTTTGTCTTATTGTGTATCATCAAAAAAGAACCGAACTTCAGTAACCACTAATCCTGAACAGTTCATTAATGAGAACTTGTGGATGGTTAAGGTTATGGTTAGTCTGAAGGTTTAGGCAGCATTCGGTTTATAAAAATGTAGTCAAATTGCTCTTACTTTTCATATTTCTTTTCAACATAATATTTTGGAACATGTCGGAATCTAAGATGATATAAGTAAGTGAAAAACCTGAATACATTTCCAAAGCAAGAGACAAAAATGCAAGCAAATCCATAAATCTTAACATAGGCAGACAGCCGAGAGCAAAAAACATAAAGACAGCTTAAAGACATCTTGGATAGAATAAAACTAGAAAACTGTTAACAAACAAGGACAACACTCATGACTTAGAAAGACATCAGTATAACTGCATGTGATTTTGGAAGGACATTTAAAATAATTAGGTGCAGGTGCTAACACTGACAAGGGATCATGAACCAGGCAAAGCAGACAGGAAAACAGGAAGCTGAAAGAAAAAGAGGATTGTGAGAGGTTAGAATACTTACTTTAACAAAATGAAGTCGCTTAATATCAAAGCATAATAAGAGTATTATGTGAAGACTTTTGCAATGCAGCAGTCTCATATCTGCCACAGGTTGAGCTCAAAGATTCAAATATTCTCAGAGGGTCTGATACATAAAGAATAAAAATAACAGTTGAGTAAATGCAATGCCCACTTATACCCAAATGATTAAAGGGCGATAGAAAAGCACAAAAAGATCACTTTTTGGTCTAGATTTGGAGAGAAGTCAGAGCTGAATGAACCTGTCATTTGTAAAAAAAAAAAAAAAAAAAAATTATATTGAAATTGAAATTTATTATGAAATAGTTCTAATTGAATAAATGTCTTATAGGAATAAATGTTAACAATAAAGTTTTAATTCTAGCATTCATTCGAGGCATGAAATCAAACCCATGTGCAGTCATTGTGGATTAATTATACTTATGATATATGGTAAGTTTCTGGCAAACAACTGGATTTAATAATAAATGATAATTTGTGAACATTGAACTGAAGAATGAAAATGAAGGTAACAAAATATCAATAACAACGATGCAATCAAGAAACCTAAAACCATTTAAACATTTATTTAACAAAGGAAAAGGCAAACAGACCTCCTTATATCCTATAAAACACTGCTCCAGAGTTTAGGAGCTATACAAGGAAAAAAGCCCATTCACCAGGTTGTAAGTGATCCCAGGGATTAACAGTAAGCCTGCATCAGCTGTGCAAAGTGGTCGGGAGCTCATATAATGCTCAAGAGATCAGCAAGATATGCCTTAGCAATGTCATTAAAGGCTTTATATGTCAAAAGCATGACTTTATACTCAGCGTGATTTGGGATGAGCCCTTTGTAGAAATGCTTGACAAACCACTTCTTATTACTCATAGACAGACAAATTGGCTTGACTAGATTTAGTAATTCCTCTGTTTATAGTTTTGATCAAAGACTTTTAGAAGATTCTCCAAAGAAGATAAAATGTATTGGTGGATTCTGAAAAGCATTAGGCAGTTGTTTAGATAAAAGGGAGTAGTGTGAATTACTTGAACACAGGCTTTTCATATATTTGGACAGTAGTTTTAAAGCATGTGCATAGTGGATGATGCAATGTGAAGCTACCAGAGACTGCGGGGGTAATTACGTGTCTGAGCAGCAGTTAACTGGCCTCTCAGATCACACGAAAGCTTAGCTGAGGGTACAGAACTCTGTAATTATTCAAAGACGCTGTATTGAAATCCATCATGAGCTTGCATTTTGATTTAAAGAAATGAATTGATTCAAATGTTGAAGTCCTTTAAAGCCAGTTCAAAGTGGCGTTTTCCTTCAGCGTCATCTTTCTATTATGTCGACTGCCCTGCAGTGTTAAGAGGATATTATTCTCTATATTCATCTCCCGCAGTGCTCTCACTGCCTCTCTTCCCTCCTTGTCTCTCACTTTCTTTTGTTTCCTGGGCAGGTTCATCTCTTGAGAACTGCTGGAGATGAAGTTACAATCACTGTGAGGTACCTCAGGGAGGCACCAGCCTTTTTAAAGCTCCCATTAGGTGAGTCGCACTGCGCACCTTCACGAGCATTCACAAGCTCTGCAGGGGGTTATAACAGCTCTAAGCTGCTGTAGTGCCAAGACCCTTAAAGGAAGTGTAGCACTGCTACTGGATTTGGTTTCCACCTCAAACTGTGCTATTGTGTCTTTTAAAATATTTCAGAGCCGTTAAAAATGATAAGATGATGGCTTTACTTCATGAAGGGTTTCACTGCTTACACATTATAAAAAAGGCTCCCTTTTATTAGATTTACTTTTTGAGTTGCTGGTTTTACTAATTACAAGTTATTATAGTAGACAAACATGCAGAAAAGCTGTGTCTGTGGTTATATGGTGCTTCTTAAACAGTATGATTTTTCTTTTCAGGCTCTCCAGGACCATCCAGTGATCAGAGTAGCAGAGCATCCTCACCACTTTTTGACAGTGGTTTACATTTAAATGGGAATTTAAGTAACACAGTAAGTGCATCTCTGTATACAATCTCTCAACAGTTGAAAGCAGCTTGATTGAAAGTTTGTAAATAGGACACTAAATAAAATATCCATCATATTGTATTCCATCCACCAGTGTGTTCCATCCACCAGTGTGTTGCAAGAATCATCATTTTCTTTGTCTTTAGTCTGAAATGAACTGAATGTAAACAAATTCTGATTGACTATTATAGTTTCATTTTTCATCAACATGGTCTGTTTTCTACATTACCCACAATTCTGATGGTGGTTCCAGTGGGAATTATATTTTTGTTTATCTCTAACTAAAGTGACCGATGCATCAGTGCAGAAGTCTTTTAGTTCGTCCAACTCTCATCTATACACTCGCACAAACACAACAGATTCACTGCTAAAACTGCTGTCAGTGCCATTGTGCTTGTCATTTTGTAGATCGCTAACTAGCTGAGCCAAGTCTCTGCCATAAATGTGTGACCGTATCGTATTGCCGCAGAACATTACTGAATTTCTCATTAAAATAACACAAAACATTGCTGGTGCTAACAAGGAAAACTGATGATGATCTGTTTTGTTTGAAATCATTCAAGTATTTTACTATTATAAAAGTATTTTTTTCTTCACTACCAGTGTCCCCCTGAGATAGAACACCAACCAAATAAATTACCAGCAAAATTACTAAACATACAGTATTATATATCTCATGTGCAGTCAGATTAGTCAATAAGAATTATAAGCACTGCCATTTTGGTAGTTCTGTTTAGACCCATGAGACTCTTTAATAGCTTTTGTAAATAGTAGTGAAAATCATGAGCTGGCCAGCATTCCATACATGAATCTTTTTCCATTGTTCAGAGGTGTGAATGTGATGGCTTGCTGAGATGCGAAAAGAATTAGCACACATACAGTATCTCAGAAGACTATAATTTCTCAGCTTGACGAGGCTCTAGCTGTGGGACCAGACACCTCATCCATTCCATAATGTCACATACTAATGCTATGTAAATCTCAGTGCCCTAACCATGTGAATTCATTTCATCTTTGTTTAGTAAATGGAATTAGACAAGCGCGCTATGTAGTACGGCATAATACAATGCGGACCATAGAGATTGCTGTGCTGGTGTTCCTATCGTGCAGGGCAGGTAGGTGATACCTTATCAGGCAGCTTATTATCAAACAAAGAGTGTCATGTGAAGGTGAACATGCTATGCCTACATGACTCAGAGCCTCAAAGCACCAAGAGATTCATGCACATGAGAAGAAACACATGAATGAACACGTTGAATATGTATTAATCAGCCCGATCACCAGCTCTGTTCTTTAGACGTACTGTATGGTTGTCCTCTGAGAGCATGAGGGTGTGTGTTTTTTAATGAAGCCGTCTGGATGAAATATGCTCGACATGACAGAGGAAGAAGAATGAATGGATGGCAGGCTTGTTTCTTGTTTTTCTTTACACGGAAGACAAATGCTTAAAAAAAATCTGCACAGCTGGGCTACTCCTTTATTAAACTGTCACAGTATCCAGGTAGCAAACACGGCAGGTAAAGATTAGAATGCATTTCTTTTATTCATGCCGACTCTTTTACTCTCTCTTATTTTCTCTAGTTTTGTGTTCAAGGAAAGATTGTATTAAAACATGAGCTGTGGTTGTCTAATTGCTGACTCAACAAAAGTGTTCTCTAAATGAGGGTTTTTGTTAATCCTCCTTTACTCTTGATGCTTCCTTCCCTGCAGGTGATTAGAATTCGCCGAGCTTGTCATTCCCTGTATGCTCCACCGACATTGAGTTGATTGACACTGTGTTGCTTTCACAGCACCTGGGGATGAGCACTGATTCATTTACATGCCTTCCAATAATTAGTGTTGCATCTCTCGTTGCCTCAGAAATATTTTGTGGTATGGCAGGCAGCCTGATATGAAGGACAACAATGTCAGTGGTGCTGGGATTTGGTCCGTGCTAGAGAGCGGATACTTTGTCACCATAATTCATCTTGACGTGGTGACCATATTTTATTCCTTGTCATCTCGGACTTTAGCACAGCACGACATGAAAGTCAAATCAGGTTTAATTATCCTGCCTTGGTATGCATCAACAGTGTATCTTGCTTGAGAAAGTGCCTAAGACATATGCTTAATTGGCAATAGCAACAAGCTTTGGATTTGATCACAAATGTCGGAATTCACTTGGACAGCCATTACAAATGTAATGTGTTGAAATAGCTGCACAGATGTTACATGTGTATATTACTGCAGATAGTCTAACATTTTTATAATGGATGCGGAGTCTGTAATGTATAACGTTGTTTCATTTAAAGTTCACACATATGTCTCCACATGGATATAAGGTATCTCCTATGATGGAGTAGGTTTTCCCACAACAGAATGGCATCTTGTTCTATCACAGCTTATCAGTGTACCCATGCTCTAAACCTAAGTCAGCAGCAGAACTTCTGGTTTCTGGATGTATTTTAGGGAATTTAAATTGCAATTCATGACAATAGATTGTAGACCTGTCTGTATACTTCCAGAACCGATCAGAACCCCTGACTCGTATTGCTCATTATATACAGTACTGTGCAAAAGAAAAACTCACCAAGGTTGTCTGAGACCAGAAGTAAGTGTGACAGCCAAAGCCTGCAATAGAAATGTGGCAGGTTCTCCAAGATACTTATGGAAAAAAAAAAACTTACCAGCAAAATCTGTACCCAAGAAAACTGATGCAGTTTAAAAGGGTGATTTTTTTCTTCTTCTTTTGTTTATTGTGCTTTACAATACTTTTTAAAATGTAGAACCTTTTGATTTCAGTAAACCCATTAGCATTGCAGAGTTTCTTTACTTTCTATTTGCATATTACTGTAGCGTTCTGCATTAATTCCACTGTAGTTCTAAAAAATTCATATTAATTCCTGAACAATCCTACTACATAGTTATCCGGTATTTTAAAGATTTAAATGAGTTTTTCTTCCCTTGTAGATGCTTTTTTAAATTAAGAGTACTTCAGCTTGAGAACAGCTCTTCAGATCTCTTTTCTCCACTGTTATTTAGTGGTGAAGCAGAGAACTGTGCTGTGTCGAAGTAATAATTTGAGGACTAGACAGTCTCTACTTTTGAGTCAAGTTAAAGTGCTAGAGGTCTACACAGACCCACAATTTATTGGTGTTTTTTAGAAAAAAATGATACAGATGTCTAAAACCAAATACAGATATTTTTTCATGGAGGTAAACTGTTCAGGGGGATTTACATCCAAAACATGCGAAAACAGAACCACATGGATATGCAATTATATATAGTTTTGACTGTTATGAAGAGGCTGCTCATGACACAAATCTTCTTCATAGATTGATAGACTAGTCTGGGATTTTGGTATAACTGTTTTAATGGTGAACATGAATAACTAGTACAAGCCAATTTGTTTCGATCTTGTTGTCTTGAAAATCTTCATGCCATTTGCATATTTCTTGTAAATATATAAAGTGTTGCCCTGGTTTTCAAAGTGTCAAAAGATTCTCATTTAGTAAATACTCAGGAATAGTTGCTACGGAAAGAAGGCGAGGTTTATTATCTAAAGGCAGAATGCGGCTTCATGATCCTACTGAAGCGTGCGACCCAGTTGTTGTTTTGCACTGATCAAAGTGCACTGAAGAGGGGCTAAGATGAACTGCCCCTCCTCTCATGCTCATCCTTTTGCCTGTCTTTCCACCTCTTTTTTCTCTCATTTATTCTATCTAGGCGCCGTCTTCACCCTCCTCACCCTCGGCTAATGAACCAAAGTACGAGAAGCGCTGGCTGGATGCTGTCTCCCTCCCCCTGTCCATGGCTCGAGTCTCTAAACACAAAGCTGGAAGCGATAAATTAAGGTGCGGTAATCCGTCGTGATGCAATTCCAGATCCAACATGTGGCACAACCTGGTCGGTTTGTTGGATTTGCAGGCATTTTTTTGTCTAAGTGAGCGAGTGTTAAGTCCAATATCTATGCAGCAGCATGCTGTGTCTGAAAAGGTCACTGATGCAGATCACAGATAGAGTGGCACTGAGGTTTATAAGAAGTAGCACTAACTTTGATAGACTGCTGTTGGATTGCAGGAAAACAACCGACTCTTTCTACTGAAGCGGAAACTCTCAACAAATGAATTAGAAAAATAAATATTTAAAATGATTGCATTAAAGTTTTAAGATCGTAATGTCAATATGTGAAATGTATGCCCCATTCATACCTAGGAGAAATGCCTCTAAGTGTATTTATATTGTTCTCATGAAATTATTTTATTTAGACCACACTCATTCCTAAAGTAATCTCTTATTATTGCTTTGCTCTAAGCATTTGGTGCTTTCTATGCCTACGGTTCTACTGTTTGACACCAAGTTTTAAATTAAAGTGACTTATGGGCTTCACAAAACTTGAATATAGACAAGCATATATTATCATGATTAATTATTTATTAATAGATTCGCATTAGCATTGGATAAGGCTTGATGCTATCCATTATTATTGTGTTTTTTTTTCTTATAAGAGGACATTTTTCCATTCATGAACATTGCATATTAATCAGCAATCCTGTTTTGGAAATCTAACTTTCTACAGAATCCAAATCTAACACACCTGCTCCACATAATCAGACTACTCAAATACATGGATCAGGTCTGTCGGATTCGGTTGGTGATCACTGCCCCAGGCTATGTAATGGATATAATGGATCTTATTCTGTTATTTTGTAACCTAGCTAGCTTTGGCTTTAATTCTAATATCCAGATTTTCTTCATTACTAGTAGTCTTGGAAACCACATATATTAGTTGCTTCAGATTCTTCTCATACTCCTCATACAGTGTCATATCCCCAGAAAGAGAGATTTGTCGATTTAAAGCTCCGTAGAGAGTCGAAATCACCTTTTTTTAGACCAGAACTCTTATGCCTTCCACACCCATTCCGAACCTATTTGTTTCCACTCATTCTGTCGTTCATTCCTCTGTTAGAGCCCTTTCTGAATGCATGGCAAAGCCCAATAAAAATGCACTTCTCCTGACTAATGGATTTTTTATTGTGTTCTGTCACTCACACAGACAGTTTCTTGGTTTCAGAGGACTTGACTGCTGCCTCCTGCTAGTTCAAGCAGAACATTACATTCTCCAGGCAATTTCTATCAGAAGCAGACCAAGCAGAGAATCATTCTACTGTACTCATGACCTGTATTAATTTAAATTATGGCATGTCTAATAATTATTTTTTAGAAGAAAATATGAATATGAGTCAAGTTATGGCATTTGGCTGCGGGAGTATGTCGTTATGGCCAAAAGTTTAAATAATCAATTTCATGACCTAGGAAAAATGTTATATTTTTATATAAACCTTTTAAAACAGTGCACTGTAAATGTGAAGCATTAAATAATGACATTGTTCTTCATTTCTTTGATTTCCTAAAGAGCAAATGCTCAAAAAGAATAGCCTATTTGTGTTCTTCATACAAAACATCATCCAAACTGGCACTCTTTTAAACAAAAAGACCAATACACAAATCATTTACATAGCTGGTAGCTCCAGTGCTTTGCTTTTCTAACTATTTCTGAATGACCATGAGCTACATTTCTGTTATTTTGTAGATATAGACATTAGTATGGTCTAATGATGAATGTTGGAAGCAACTTATATAGTCAAGGTTAGCCATAAACCACAGATTACATATATTACATCACACTATCATGTCACCTTTGCACCAAGGCTAGCGCTAAAGAATGCTAGTGTATATTAGTATGACTTATAATGAGAGTAAAGCTCTCAAATCTACTTATTACTCTATTATCTTTTTTGTCTGTAAACACTGCATTAGATGGATACTGTCTGACTAATGCCAGGACCTAAAATAAAGATAGCATTAAGGATTTTGGGCTGCTTAGCAACGGGGTGTTCTCGTTGTTGCACACAAACGGTGTAGAAACTGCAAGAAAAATGTGTTTATATTATTAATTTTATATTTCTTTTTTCTCCGTGACATTCAGACTTGGTTTTGAATCTTCTGAATGTTTATGTTGTTGTTTGCTTATCTATCTGACTTTTGAGAGTTTATTCTCACAGTTTTTGAAGACCATCATGATAAATGCAGTTGCTCAACCAGCGTACAAATGCTTTTTGCCACTATACTCAAAGTCACTTCACTTTCGGTTGAATACGACTGACAGCCGTCATTAAGCAGTCAGTCCACCAAATCAAAAAGTAATTCATCTATACACACATAAATGAAATGTCAAAGTCATCACATTAGATGCAAGGCTACCATATAATATATGTTTTTATGAACACATTCCAGTTCAATAACATTTGAACAAAAATAGAAATAGAAACCCCCATATCTGAATGTCTGTCATTCATAATGAGTAAAAAAAAAAAGGAAAACAAAATAATTGTTACCCTTCTATACCCCTAAGAGCAATTCCTTCCTGGGAAATTATCTGTATTCTGCTAATTACTAAAACTATTTATATATTTATTTATTTACTTACTTAATTATTTGTTCTCATTTCTCTCTCTCTCTCTCTCTCTCTCTCTCTCTCTCGCTCTCTCTCTCTCTCTCTTTTCTTACCAGGTCAAACAGTTTTGAAGTATTTGCCTTAGATGGAGCATGCACCAATGTTCTACAGTTTTGCACTGCAGCAGAAAGTACAGATTGGCTTCAAGCAATATCAACCAATATTAATGATCTGACCCAGGAGTATGTGAGTACTGCATGCGGAACACTGATGAGTATGCTTAATGAATAGTGAAATTCGGCATGAACGTGTTCTCTCTTGAAAATATTAGTATTAGACACTGGAAGCTCAAATAGGTGAATATAATATACACTCACACACACACGAGAAAATTACAGCTAATGCTCTGTTTCCACTGGCATAGGATAAAGGCTGGTGATAAGAGAAATTGTTGATTATAGCAAACAGAACTGGTAAAAGCAGCCCGTTATTCTGTTTGCACCGAATCTGGAACACAGGAAGTGAGCAATAACATTGAAAGGGCAAAATTACAACATCAGGGTCAGTTCTATGTGGTTCCCTTTTAGTGCAACTAGACAGCAGAAATGCCAACGTTCCCACAAATAATATATAGCTCTGTTGCATGTGAACTTTATTTTCTTCCCTGTTTCTTATAATCTTGTGTGCTTGTGCCATATTCTCCTGTTGCAGTGTTCAAAACCAAGAACTAAAATCCAACAAGAATGTTGCCTAATGATCTCATTTCCTGTGTAGCGTGTTAATTAAAGCCCTGATGATCTAGTGGGCCTTTTCTATAGCCGAGCTCAAACATGTTCTGATTTACTGCCACACAGCTGCCTGGCTTACATGCAATTACTGCCCTTACGTCAGCTAATTATGGATCCAGACACTGATTGCTAAATGTTCAATTAAGTGATGATTGTATGTGCAAGTGGGAAATGGAACTCTGACTTTTATTGTGTTGACCTATAACCCATAAATAGAGTGTATGACGCTCGGCTTGACACAATGGCTTTGTGGGATTAGAAAGAGGTTATTGACAGGTCCTGACCACTAGTTCATTGTGGCTGAGGTTATTACATAATGCTATGTCTTTGTTTAAGAACCCTTAAGGCAGGTTTTAGAGTTGTGAATGTTTTGTAGTTGAATAGTGTAGAGGATTTTTGGAACTAGAAAAATGCTGTGCTTTATCCATTCCCAGCTGTTTTTCCCCCACCTCCTAGCACAAACGGTTTGCTTGCGTTGTATGCTAGGTTCTATAAAAAACACTTTTTAATCAGCTAGCTTAAAGTTAACTCTCTGTAAAAGGCTGGTACTATTGTCAGAGCTGCTGCTATAGAAAATCACATTGAAAATCACATAGAGAATCATAGAATTATTACCTTCTGTCCAATCAGATTAGAGAATTCCACTGCTGCAGTATAAAGAGAGATATTGAATTGGAGGAACTTGGAGAAGATTATGTTCATTTTCTTGTATTCTTTGAGAAAATGAAATGCTCTCTTTGACTGCACATCAATGCAAAGAATCTAGATTAATGACTGATTTCCCAGAACTGAGAAGACCTGAGTGTGTATCTGCATCAAATAATAAAATCAGATGATAAAATGATCAGGGCCAAATTTCTCATCAACTCATTTAGTTTGAAGGATTCTTTGTAACTACACAATCTTTCCAATTATTTATTCTTGTGAATGCATATTTCTGTAGTTATTATTTGTATGTGTTAAACTTAATGAGACAAACTGTCAAAATATTTCATTGTTTTTCAGATAAAAACGGCAAACAAATACTATTCTCCTGATGAGCAGGTATGCCTTCATTACAGTGTGTTTCTACTTCTCTACATATTCTCAGTGTTTGACATGAGGGTCAAAGACATGAAAACTTTTCATCTTTCACTATAGCACCCCTAGCATTCATAAAAATGCATCCATGCATTAAAAGTCTATGATGTTAGAACAGTAATGTGTACCATTATTCTGGTTAGCAAGTTTGCTCTTTGGAACTTTTGCTCTTAATGTGTAATTTATTCCTGTGAACAACTTTTAAAGACCAAGGGAGTAAGAGCGGGATCATATGATATTATAATTCCTGTGTATGACTAAAAAAATGCTTGTAAAATATGACTCATGGAATTGAAAAAAAAAAAAATTAAATCACTCTCACATTGCACGCTACATCAGCAAGGTCAAGATTTTTCTTCTAAGCTATTTTGAAGTATTTTTTGTGTTTACGTCAGGGTTTAGTTATATATTCAGTGGAAGTTGTTGGTGGGAAAATGCTGAAGTGTATGTGCAGTGCTCAACGCGTGAACCTCTCTCTGCAGTTTGTGAGAAATTGATTTTCAGCCTGCGAATATTTCTCTGTGCAGATCATCCATATGGGTTGGGTGTATGAGCACCTTCACAGGAGCAATGCCAACCAGGTTCAAAGCTACAAGTTCCTGGCATTGAAAGGCTCCTCTCTCTACATTCTCAGGGGCCCTCCTGTAAGTCCATAACTCTGTGAAGTAAAAGTCCAAACACTTTCTGCACCAATTATAAATCATAAAGTGTACATTCCCACCCAAGGACACTTTTAAGCCAAGAGGATAGGGCAGTCAATCTTGTGCTTGGCTGTGTTCCTTCCATAAACATATTTTAGGCAGTGCTGGTCCTTTGCAGATGTCAGCGCATCCTTCATAGTCATATATAATGAGTCCATTAGTTTTAATGGATTGTACAAAAGAAAAGCTATTACCACCACTCATAATAGGGCACAAGTTATTTGTGACAAATGTTTTATCATTTTATTTCTTCCTCCGAAATGCAGCATAGCATTGCTTTCATATTCATTTGAATACGCTCTCTACCTCAGTAATACTGTGACAAAATGGCTTAGTACATAATCACCTTTTAGATTTATTATTAACAGTGGCATAGATGATAAATATGTGAATGGAACTTATATTATGAAAAAGCTGTTTATTTATTTTATAAGTTCACCAATAAATCAGTATATCTGTGTCAGTTCGATTCATGGAACACACAGAATAAATTGTTAAGTAAGTTTTTCAGCACTGTGGGTCATGCAGAAGGATATTGAACAGTTATGCAAATTTGCGGAAAAAATTTGCTGAGCTACAGTTCCACAGAATATCAAAAAAATGTCTAAAACCTGAAAATGCTAAGCATCATGCAGCGTTTTTTTTCATTCACTGTACCATGAATGTTGTATAACGCTCAGTAAAATGTTGCTTTTTTACCCCAGGCTGGTGCGCCAGAATGGGCTCAAGCTGAGGCCACATTTAACCTCTGTGAGGTTCTCTTTAAGGTTCATAAGGTAAAGTTCTATTTTTATTATTAGCACTTTTATGCCAGCAGCATCATGTGTTATTAGCTGTTCTGCTCATGAGCAAAAAGGTCACCATAAATGATCATGTAGTGTATAATGAGTTGGCCGTGTTTCTCTACATAGCTGTGGATAGCTGAAGACTGCTGGATTCAACCAAAGCTGTGCGTGGGCCTGCAGCAGGACTGTGAGTTGCGGGACAGCGAGGGGTTCAGCTTTAGTGTGTTGGTGGGTCATGGCCAGAGCTACTGCTTCAGCGTGGAGCTGGGCACAGAGCTGGCACTGTGGGAAAAATCCTTCCAGAGAGCTGTCTTCATGGAGGTGCAAAGAACAGGGGTGAGTGCCATGGATTCAGTGGAAAGAAATCTGAAGCTGACGTTTAATAATATGTATTTTGTTTAGATGCTTGGGGATATTATAAAGATTGGGTCTGAAACAAGCAGAGAGCTGGCATTATTAAGTAGACCTTGAGTATAAGAGAGAAAGATATACTGCTGGATAAAAAATGTGTGGCAGCATAAAGGAACAGTAAATAAATGTTTTCTTTATTCTATACTGTAATTGTAAATATAGAGACATTCTGATCCAATACTGGATATTAGTACTTGGCCATAGTATTCTGAAACACACTATAATGTTGAAATTTTCTGATGCAATTTCAATCATATTTTATTCTGTGCATTATGGTGACTGCCAACATACATATCTTGTATTTACAAATTAAAACAATGATTCATTGGCAATTAATAAATGTGTCAATGAACTTTTTTTGCTTCATCAAATACACAAGTACTGAGGCCATAATCTCTACTTACTGTGCAGTGTAGGCTTTATTCATTACCCCACATTAGCTCAACAAAATAAACTAAGGACACACAGCCACAGTGAAATTGCTTCATATAATCTGCTGTAAAAAAAACAATGTTGATTATAAAAGTTATATTTCACAATGCCTTGTTACTGCGTTTAACTCAAATACTTCTGCGCTACTGCTACATGATATCCTAGTGATTAATTATTTATTAGCAAAATTCTTGCTGTTTTATAAGGAGAAGATGATTTCATATCACCTAGTGAAAGCTCTGACACTAGCCTCACTGCAAACAAGAGCAAAATGGTGTAGCATACGTTATAGGTAGGTGTGTTATTACATACTCATCTGAACACAATATTAGAACTTATTCGAATCAGTTACTAGAAACACAATCATATGTGTCCATATAAATGTTCTGTGTAAGGTCAGTAAACATGATGTTTATTCACAATTTCTTGATATCAAAGCACTTTATAAATCATGTTACATTATGTCTTAGAAAGAAAATTCAACTTTTGCAGTAATTATTCAGCAACCATTTTGTGTGTGCTGTCTTAGAAAGAAAGATAGACCAAAATCTAATTTACTTGATAATTGTGACAGATATAATCAGAGGATGTGCTAGTAATTCACAGCTTAACCTAGCCAGCAATTACATGTTAAGTGTTTATTTTTCCCAATTTATATGCTCTGTCATGCTATTTTAGGTACAACGACCTCTTAACATGAAAACATTTGTATTACCAGTCCACAATACAATCATTCAGAATAATTGATACAGTTAGTTTTTCTTTTACAAGTGAACCAATGCTTTTAATTATCCTGACAGTCCAGAACAGAAGTGTGGAACTGGAGGCAAGCCTGCCTTTCCCCCTGTGATTTGTTCCTTTTTGAACATTATTATTGCTTTAATTAAATTTCACTAAAGGACCTGTTTTGTAAGACTTACCCTCACTGAGCCGTTAAATTGCCTCAGCTGCACAAAGGCTGGCGGCAGCGTCAGTTTACTGGCAAACTCCAGCAGGATAACTTTTGTAAAGTGTGAGCTGCCTTAAGTTCAAGAGTTGAAGGATGTAATGCTTAACCATTCATTAAGAACCTTGGTCTTTAAGGCCAGGACAAGCACAAGGTCAAGCACAATACATTTTACTGCTTTAAAGCACGTCCGGTACATTAATTGATGGTGGTGAACATTCTACATTGTGTAGAACCTGTTCCGAGTTTGTAATTGGCATTTCTTTCACATCATGTCATTCTACAAGATGTGAATAATTGGGTATGTAGAACCACAAGGTTGGAACTCACACATCGCATGTAAAAGAGTATACAGAGTATTTCCAGTGTTAACAGTCTTATCATGAAATATCCCAGAACTCACATGGTCAATAATCAATGGTCTTTTCCCCTGACATTAGATTATAGCCACTTAAGCCGTCTAGCAAATTTAACTTGTTTATGAGAACATAAACTGAAAATTATTTCAAACTAGCCAAACAAGCTGCATGTGATCATGGTTTGTTTTCGTCCGAATTCATCCAGGCGTGCTTATTAAAGTATATCTCCTGATGTCAGGTCAAGGATTTAAGAAATGGCCAGCAGTGCATGATATAATATTCCTTATTCTCAAAATAGAAATAGAGGTTGAGAAAAGGCGGCTTGAAGCCTGAGGGCTGTGATGCTCGGTACCCTTAACTAGAGACATTTATAAATAATATAAAGGAAAGAAGCTGTCAGAAAAGATTAAAATCCATAGAATACAGCACAAACATGAATATGGCATGTGTAAAACTTTCCATATTCCACAATGTGGTTTTGCACCAGTGTTCTTTACAAACCCCAAGAGATTGTCTGGCTCCTTCTCTATAAAACTGTTTTTATTTTTGTTTGTTTGTTTGTTTGTTTGTTTTTTTGTTTTTTTGGTGAAAGAGCATGACAGATATAATAATCCCATTATATACTGTGGGGTTTTCAAATGGCAAAGTCACAGA
>JAOTRN010000002.1:14092494-14124400 GCA_028566695.1 Bagroides melapterus | reverse complement strand
CTCTCTCTCTCTCTCTCTCTCTCTCGATAGATAGATAGATAGATAGATAGATAGATAGATAGATAGATAGATAGATATGTACAGTTTTGGATAAGATATGAATGTAACTTTTCAGATGACAATATAACAAATTTGACGTAAATGTCAGTGTACTGTGTATATTTTTGAGGCTTCTACCTACGTAATCTGTGCACTTGAAGTGCAGCAAAAAAGAATAGAAAATCAAGTGGCTTTTGTGTGGAGTCAGCAGGGTATGACTATGTCATCTCAGGAGGAGAAAACTCTAGAACATAGACGAATGAGTACACATAGAAAGCAAGATACCGCACAGAGAGACTTGCAGTAAGAACGCTTATTTTCATACTTTATTTATAGCATCATTTGCGCTTATTCCTGAAAAGATTTGGGTGGCACAATATTCTGTGTTAATGTTGAATATGTTAGTTGTGTAAAACAATAGTAAGATTAAATTAGAATAATTATAAAATGATGTATGATGTTGTGGGCTCTATTTATTTCCTTTTTTTCTATAACAGGTCTTTTTTTTGTTTTAGCTCTGTAACAATGTTAACCTCTACACCCAGGCTGCTACTTTGCTGCATTTTGTTTTCATACACATCTGCAGATACAACTCCATCTGAACGTAGGTCATGTTTTATTCATCACTTCATAGACACCCGATTTATGTCCATTATACATCATACTTCATTTTGCATATTACCACTGCAGCTAAGAGCATAGTGCAAAAGCAGAATCATAAATAATCACATGAGGTACACAGAGGTTTAAATCAAATTCTCAGTAACTCAGGTGGTAAGATGTGCTTTTTTGAATATTCCTGGTAATTAACTAAGCTCTATAGTCATCTTCCAGCAGATGCATTATAGATTATTTGACCTTTGCACGTTCAAATTCATTCGGGAATAAAGGAGTTCAAATTTATCTATAAGATATTCTTAAATTAGTTAAATGTACTGGAACAGGCAGGATAATCACTGTATTGAGATTATAGTGAAAATAATTGGTAATAAATTAATGCAAATATAATATAGAAATCTGCATGATCATAAATTATAAAATTCATAGACAAATTTGATTATATGTATACAATGAAAAAAAAAGTTGTTTTGATGTTTTGTTAATTTTTATTTTGTTCAAGATATATAGCTTATGCTTTAGCTAAGAATTTGTGAAGCTTTACTTCTTTCATGCATTGCAAAATTTCGAGAAATTTTCAGTTTTACTATCAAAATAATAATAAAATATTTGATTTTGTTAATTGCAAAGTACTTGATACCCTGAAATCCATTTAAACTAGAAAAACTAACACATATTGCAGCAATGATCAAAGGTTAACAATTATTAACAGTAGTCATTTAATTATTTTTAGTATTATTATTATTAACCCTGTCCAACTTTAATCGTCAGGTTGTGACAGTCTCATAAATACATTAATGATCTATAGTTTCACCATAGCTCTTTAATCATTTTAATAGAGGTTACTGAAAAATATGCTGTAAAGTATTAGAAAAAAGTGAATAAACATATTTACATGAATTCTATTTTCCTCCTTATAGTATATAGTATAGTATCCAGTGTGGACATATCTGTCTAGTAACTTCTACTGTATTACTCTCATAAGTATTGTCTTTGAATTTCACAGAAAAACTAAGCAGCAAGAACAGCAAAACTTTGCTGATGTCCTCAATACAAGAGAGTCTTCAGCTGGTCAACACTGCATTACATCAGACAGAAAAGAGGTAAACAAGACATTTTGCAGAAATGACTAATTATGAATTTACCTTAAAAAATGAAATGAATAGATTTACAGTACATTTGTTTTTTGAATGGCAGGAATCACTCTCAGCCATCCTACATGCAGATGTTTGCTTTGTCCAGGCAAGCAGCAGCAGCAGGAAGTTATGAAATATCAAATGCAGCAGAAATCTTTCAAACCACTCTGCAACTTCTAAAGAAAAAGAAAAGTAGGAGGCAGAAAAGATCGTTCTCTGCTTCAGGTAAGATTCTGTTTCAAGAAAATTAAAATCATACATTATTTCATCAAGTTATATTAAGTTATACTGTCAGCTAAATTCTGAAATTATGGAAGACGTTTATTTTTATTTCTTGAGAACTACCTCTCAGAATACTATGGCAATATATTTCTGAAAACTTCTAAAAAAAAAGTATAAAAAAATACTACTTTGCTTTTAAGAATAAGAAAGCCTTTATATATAATTATTGGAATCTTTATAATGTGTCCCATATGAACTGACTTTCCCCTGTGGTACTGCTATTTCCTGATCCTGGTGATGTATCTTCCAACAGCACACTTCCTGCTGCTATTCCATCAGACCTGCTCTGGCTAATCAAGAGGACAGATTATCCAGAGCAGGTGTGTTGGATTAGAACTGGAAATGAATTTGTAGGAAGACAGATCTCCATGATGGTGATCACGATATTAAGATATATTGTACTTTGTTGCCATGATTTCTAAATTTTCACAATTTAAAAATGTTATTTAGAAAGGAATAGACCTGGGCAGAGTATACTGCTATTGGAAAACAATACATGATGTATGGTGTGGTCTGATACAGCACCTTTCAACACCATGATGTTGATTATTTTCCAATAACAACATGTTCCTAGGTGTTTGATTCCTTTTATATTTGCAATTTGTTCACAAATGCAGTTATTCTCTCTTTCTGAGGTTAATCATACAAAAAAGCAGCGTCATTTGAAAATGGAAAGCATCTTTTGAAACTGGAAATTCCTGAAAAACAAATAATAAAAAAAAAAATAATGACTGTTGCAAAACAAATTCAAATTTATTTTTATAGCGCTTTTAACAATTCACATTGTCTCAAAGCAGCTTACAGACATATACAAACTGAATTATTTAAAAAAATGGGGGGGGGCACTTGAAATAGAGACTCCTTCTTTAGATATTAAATAAATGGCTAGTTTCAGAAAGCTTCACCATATTAATTTCAGTGTTTTTCTTCATTTAATTACCCTCTAATTTCCTGCTTCATAGTACATTTGACATGACTGTCAAAGTCCCTGTCAGTAAGCTGTTTCTGTAGAAAGAATAATGTATTAACACAAGCGATTTAATATATACATGTGATTTGAATTATAGCCAACTCTATTTGTCGGGGCCCTGCTGTAAAAAAGAAAACACTATATGACCTACCAGATTTGGGAATTTTACAGCGCTTGTGTTTAAGTGCCAGAGAAAACACTGGTTGCAGTAATAGCGTTTAGCAGGGGTGAAAGGTCAGAGTGACCGCGTGCACACTTAGTTATAAAGGTATTACATTAATCCCAGTAATGCATGTTTAATAAAAAAAAGGACCATTTACTCAAAAGAATTGGAATATTTGAATTTAAATAAGTCGATTAATTAGCTCATTTTTTAGAGCTTCTTTCCCTGGAGGAAGTAGAGCTGATAGCAAACCTGTCTGGGTGTCCTCCACCCCTACAGCCAGCCAGCTGTCCCAAAGGAGGTGATTCGGAGAAATACCGCACCATCTCTGGAGTGTGCAATAACAGGTAGCTGGCTACTCACTTAATAATTCATCCATAACACACTGCACAATGCCCATCTCCCAAGCTTATTTGAAACCATATTAATCAGTGCTGTGCTTGCTCTCATGCTAACCAGACCCTGACATTTTGCTGAAGCAACAAGGCCAAGTTGATAAGATGAGCCATGACAGATAGGATAGGTCAGGGCTTGTGGAGCGGATAGAGGTTATTTTATTTGCAGCATGAATGTGAAAGCAACTAAAGAAAAACACTAAGCAGTGTGAGAATCATGCGTTACTGCACCAAATGTGTCCAGCTCAGAGAGAGATGCTTGAAATCAATATTTAAAGCTGCTGCTTTGGTGTGTGACATTACAGGGTTCAGGCTGATCTTCTCCATAACAAGGCTCACTGTATCTTTATTTAAAAGCTAGTTTTATTAGAGAACATTCTTCACTTGGTCTGTCTCTAAATCACCTACTTGTGGGTATGATTATAATTGCTATTTTTTTAATGAAAGCTCAAAATTAGTGATTTTACATAGACTTTATATATATTTTATATTTTACATAGACGTATATATTAAATTGTTTCCACAAAACCTATATACAGACATAATTTATTATAGTATGCTGCAAAGAGAGACACTTTATGTCATGGAATATTTGCATATGAGCAAAACACCTTAAAACTACATTATAATCACACACACACACACACACACGTGTATATACATATACGTATATACACGTGTGTGTGTGTGTGTGTGTGTGTGTGTGTGTAATTATAATGTAGTTTTAGGGCGCTCTGCTCATATGTAAACATGACATGACTTAGAATGTCTCTTTTTGCAGCACAATATGCAAATACATTTGTTTTCCTCAAAGAAATGTGGTGCTACATTTCATGAAACATACAAATGCACTTTGTTATTCAGAAATAAGCCTCTTTGGGGAGCAGCCAGCACGGTCTTGGCCAGATGGCTCCCAGCAGAGTACGAGGATGGAGAAAGCCAACCGAAAGGCTGGAACATTGGGCACCAGTACAGAGGCTTCCATCTTCCCCCTGTAAGCTACAGACACTCATGCTCAAATAATCATGAAACAGAAACATGAAAAACAATTATTAGAGTTCAAGAGTTGATAAATATTACAATTAAACTGTAATTTAAAAAAATCGGTAATGAACTATAATTGCAAGCCCCAGTATTCACTTAAATATTCAACTTAACTTTTTTGTCATTACCCCTGCACACAATTATGAACACTTTTATACACGTTTTACTCTATTCTGGATTTTTTTTCCCCATCAATACAGTTTCCACCCCAGCTGTTCTATCACTTTTGGCACCTGGTGTCCAACATCAATTTTATATAATGTGTCCCCTCAAGGCTCATCCTGTAAACAAAAAAATCCAAAAATATTTCCCAATGGGTAGATTATATTACATTTTCAGACAGATTAGGCAGTAAAAATTCATACCCTTGTCTTCATGGCTGTTAATTAAACATTTATTAGGCAAGGTGATCATAAATAGAAGAATAAATATTCAGAAAGGATTTTCTCAGAACTCAGAGAGACTTTAACTTGCCCAAGAGTTATATATAGGTTTGTGATATAAATTGTGTATAAGCTGTTAAGTTTATAATAGATAAATGTGGGAGTATCTCTGAAATGGATGACTCAGGAAATGAAAAAGAGCTGCTTGTTTAATGTGATGTGAGATGGAGGAGTAATACGTATATATGATATTCATTCAGAAATCCTTTGATCTTCATTAAATATTAGACCTTCTTGATGGCATGTGTTTATCTCCACAAATGCCTCAGTAACAAGGATATTGATCACATATAAAATGGGAGTATTTCTCACAGGAAACCAAAGAAAAGCTGAAAGTGGAGGCTGATTTCTCTTAGTAAACCCTACAACTCAAGATTTTGCCTCAATCCTGTTGAATATAGACAACATTTAGGATCACAGTGTTTCAGCTTCTAAAAAAATCTTAGTGGTATTACTTGGTCATCTCTTAAGTAAATGTCCACATTAAAATGTATGAGACAGGAAGAATTATTTATTTAGAACTGGGCAGAGGCCTGACAACTGAAGAGTGAGGCAAGAAAAACAACACATAAAATTACTAAAGCATTTTTGGTCTAGGAGCTGAGGACATTAATCACTTTAGTCTTGTCTGATTTAAACATCACATCAATCATATTTTAAGGTTCGGGAAGTCAGCAACAAAATTATGCAAATCTCCAGCGAATGCCGCTTAGAAGATGAGGCGTATACTCAGATGCTGGTTGACTGGGGTCAGTACATAGACCATGACATCTCCTTCACTCCTCAAAGCACAAGCAAAGCTGCCTTTTTGGAGGGAATCAACTGCCTACACATGTGTGGAAATTCCAATCCTTGCTTTCCAATTCAGGTAACATCCACACATAAATGTCAGCAATCAAACAATGCCACATGATGGTTTGAAACAAGTATTTTCAAAAAATGACCTTGTTTTTCACAAATTCAGTGTCAGTCTGTCAGAAATAAAGGTGCCAAAATGTTCTCTGAAGCAGACTTTCTCAAAGTGGTCTGTGAAGTATAACCATGGGGTCCATGCTTCTGTGTTTGCTTTTTTTTTTTTTTAAATTGTAGAAATCACAGTCCATTATTATCAAAGTTGCTATAAATATTTTTGTATTATTGTTGTTATGCTCAGAACTGAATAGGTTTAAGCACAAATAACTGAAATGTGAATAACTAAATGTGTTATGTCAGTTGAGAATTCAGGAATAAAGAGCCAGAATATTGTTACGATCTTTTGGATAATTTCAAAAAATATTTGTAAAAAAAAATCATATTCACAGGAATTTCAGAAAGGGGCCAACATGAAGCATTACAAGTTTACAGTCCTGCATCCTACAAATCATTGAATTGTCAGACAGGACCTTCTAATGTCAATGTCTCAAAATGTAGAATGTTTGTGATATGGCCAGTCTGGTACTGTAAGGTGTGACTGTATATGGTACAGTTCAGGGAAGGTCATTTTTAATGTGGGTTAGAGATGTGCTTCGTTGGAGGATAATCAGTATCTGTGACAGAAGCCTAAAATTAAAAACTGTACTGTATATCTCATTGATTGCTTCTTTATCTCTACCAAACCACAAACACTGGGGAAAATAGCAAGTTGCTAGGGTGACTCTCTTTGGACAGGGACATGTTTCAGAATCCTTCGGGCAATGCCTCCTCATAAAAATACAGTAGGAATTTACAGAACAGCATAGTTTTGTAACTAATCTTAGTATCCTCAGCCAGAGGCACACACCAAGGATACACTGGAATTAATTTGCATTCGTTCTGACCTTGGGCAAACATTCGACTGTAAATACAAATATTATGATATTCATCAGGATAAATGATCAATAAGAACCAAATTAAAACACATTGCTAACACATATGTTAGTAAAGGGCACAGTAGGATGCGAGTCTCCTGCTGGTCTTAAGCAACTGCCTTCCAAATGCTGCAGAAAATACAATCTATAAATGCATGGCATTGCTCATAATAAACAATTCAGTCTATGTTGCCTAATTTGTAAAGATGCAGCTATACAGCTATACATGTATTTCCCTGAGCATGCTGTAGAGATCAAAACCAAGCTCATCTTCAGCGTGGTAGCCTGCAGCATTGAATACTGCCCCTGAGCAGCAGAGCTATTTTAGGAACATGCAAGCTGTGTTCCAGAGAACGACTTCACAGCAAACAAACTATAGAGCGAAATGAAACGAATGTGACTGGCCAGCAATCTTTGACTGAAAATGGCCTTTTGTCAGAAGCATTGCCCTGAACCTCCAGGGCTAGAGTTATGCTAACTTATCTGTGGGCTTGGAGCTCTTTTACAGAATCCTCAGCTCTGAAACCCGAGAGGATTAAACAGTTTAAAAGAATAAATAAAGAGATTAAGAGAAAACTGTATTTAAGCAGTTGATACTGTCAACAAACCGGTAATACAGCACTCTAAAGTGGTATTAACAACACTGCTGCTGTGTGCTTCATTACATTTATTTATTTATGGTCAAGCTGCACTACACCAGAATCTTATTATAACCTTTGCATATACTTTTTTTTATTTAAATTAAAAAATATTCTAAAGGTGTGCTTCAGATACAGTACTTTAACTGCCTCATTTACCCAGCGCAGATATCAGCTCTGTGATAGCTTTGCTTTAAGTTATTTAGAGATGTAGATGTAGATATTATGAAGGAAAAAAAAACAAGAAATTTCTCTTTGAATACAAACTGTACTCTCTGTGCCCTTGTATTAAAGTCTGTGTTTGTGTGTATGTCACAGATTCCTCTGCATGATAAACTATTTGGAAGTAAGAGCTGTCTCCCATTTTTCCGCTCTGCACCAGCCTGCCTAAATGGCCCGACACACACTCTGCACCCACAACAGATGCTGCAGAGACAGCAGATGAATTCAGTCACTTCCTTCCTAGACGCTTCTACTGTCTATGGACACTCTATAGAATTACAGAAAATGCTCAGGAACTTCTCAAGCTCTGAGGGCTTGCTCGCAGTTAACAGCGAGCACACTGATACTGCAGGTCGTGCTTACCTGCCGTTTGTCAATAACCCCACGTCTGCATGCTTTCAAGAGCCAGGTACAGGCCTGAAAAAACGCTTGGAGTGTTTTCTTGCTGGAGATAGCAGGGTGAACGAGATTCTGCCTCTGATTGCTCTTCACACAGTTTGGGTGAGAGAGCACAATCGCATTGCCACACGACTGAAACAACTGAACACCCACTGGAGCTCCAACACGATCTATCAAGAGAGCCGGAAAATCGTCGGAGCTTTGCATCAGGTATGAGAAATTTACAGCACTCCCGCTCATAACAGGGTTACAAACAGCTTGGCTGGTGTTTAGAAACAATCGATCATCTCTGCATCATGGCTGGCTTGCCATGTGGTGTGAGAAACTTCCTGTTCATATAGCAAAAATCTTACAATACGTTAATTGTAGCAGAAATCAAAATAGAACTCAAACATTAATATCAATTTAACATTCAATGAGTAATAATTTAAGATTGGGATGAAGTTTAAGCACTAGAACTGCTCAGAACTGAAAAAGCCCTGGGGTATAATTAAATCAAAATTATCTTACTGCTGAAGTTGAACAATGACTGCAATGAAACATGACTTCTCAAGTTAATTTATGTAAAATACATTCCATAAATTACTTATGCTTCACAAACTTGACCTCTAAAGGGTGATTGCTAATGATGAAGCTCTGAATATTTGGGTCCTATTCTCTAAACTTCATAAATGTACATGCCTTAGCTTTACAAAAAAAGATAAAGAAATTGTTGATTACATACTGTACTGTACATATGCCTGGAACATTACACATATCACTCAAGCATTAAGCACAATTAACAAAACTACAATTACGCAGGGGGTTATGACATTGTACCTTCTTTCCTGGTGATTTTCAGTTTCAAAAACACAGCACCAGTGGCTCATTTATAGATATAATTTTGTGATAGATGAGCATAGTAGAAAATCTCATGCTAGACAGTTGGCCATCTTTACCGAGAGCAGTGTAGGAGGAAAATAGTTTCATCTCTTCTTGTGCAGCTTCAAATCCTTCTCTAGAGATTTTAACATAGATCAGTACTCACACGCTCTGTAACCCATACTGAAAGTGCAATATGCTTCTTCCATGCTGCCAGAGTGCTGATTCTTTTATATGTATTATTAACAGTACCCAGGAAAATTAACTACCATATAATTAGCAGAATCATTTCCATAATGGATGCTGAAGCTCCTTTTCCTCTCTGAATGTATTGTTCCATTTAGACCGCTGCAGAATTTTGAATGCTCTGAGTGCAAATAGCAGAGGCAGATGGTATGAATGGACTAGTAGGTCTAAGACCTGCCTCTCTCTTTCAAACAAAAAATAAATTTAATGGTTTGTTTTTGGCAACCGCATCAGAGCTATTATGTCTTAAGATGTATTATTATGCATCCTTTTTAGACTCAGGCTCAACAGCACCACCAATGGTCATAAGATGAAAAATTGATATGAAGAAGTGAGACCGTGGCTGATTTCTTTCAAAACAGTTAGAGCATGAACAACAGAAATGAAACACTTAAAAAAATGGACATCATGATTGTTTTTTCGTATGAGTGTGTTTGTGTTTGTGTATGTGTAATAGTTTGTCTGATATCATTCTTATTATGACATCAAGACCTCGTTACCTAACTGGCCAACTCTAATAGTTTAGTTGTCAATCCATCAACAGTTATTAGATTTTTAGCTTAAATTTAATATCATGGTCAGCCTTCACTGGCAAAAGGAAACGTGATTCAACACACTGAGAAGAGAATAAATTTTTGGATTAAAGGCTGTCAGCCACAAACCTAATGTCTGTCCTCTTTGAGCAGTCTACGCTAGATCAAAGAAACCTTGCCCACAAAAGGATCTATAAGGTTGAATGCAGCTCATGCCCCTTAAATTAAAGTGGCAGAGAAAGACACTCTGAAGTGCTATGAGACAGAAGTAGATGGGATGCGTCAAGCAGAGTGTGCACTGTTTTAACAAAGTCCCAGAGGGACTGACTTCACAAAAAAGCAATAAAAAATGGTTTCCGGTGTCTGGTGGTGAAGCAGTTACATTATAGTCTTCATGAACAGTGAGTTTCAATATACGCAACCCTGCTGCTAAGGAGACAGTGAAGGGAAACTCTTTAGTCAGACAGACAGTCCACTGAAACAAATACAGTGAGGATACTAGAGGTCAGCTTAGCTATTTTCTTTTTCTTTTTTTTTTTTAACAAGTTAACTTACACAAAGTGTTATAAAGCCAGATGATGTTCTGAAGGATAGCACAGGGGAAAGAAACATACAATCTTATCTAATCTCACACTTCAGTATTTCCCACATTGCCATTTTACACACAGATTTCCAGTCAAGCACATATACAGCATCCTAGATAGCAAACATTATGCAGACCTCAGTGAACAAACCTGGACCTGAGCTGCTCAAATGTACCATCTTGAAATTTCAGGCTTATTTCATTCATCTCATGTCATGTCTCAAACCTGGTAAGACTTAGATTCTATCGCTTGTAGTGTGTTAGTGATTTTCCACAACTTTTCAAATAAACCTTAGATCTGAATCAAGGTTGTGCGTTCTCTTTACAGATCGTCACCATGAGAGATTACATTCCAAAAATCATCGGAGAAGAAGCATTTAATCAAATCATTGGACCTTATCAGGGTTATAATGATGCAATAAATCCTTCCATCTCCAATGTTTTCGCCACCGCTGCATTCCGCTTCGGCCATGCCACCATCTCGACACACATCAGCAGACTGAATGAAAGTTTCCAGGAGCATGATTACTTTCCTTCCTTAACACTGCATCAAACCTTCTTCAGTCCATGGCGAATAATCAAAGAAGGTACATATTTGCTCTGCTTTGCTTGTTGATACTTTTGTATACCTCAGTCAGTATAATTTTCAGAAAACCAGCTTCAAAGAAAAGCAGAAAATGAAAAGCAGAACCATTTTCTCTGTCTTCATTATCATGCTGATTCATACAGATAAGGCAGAAGACAGTAAAACTGAATTTATTAATGTTAAATTTTGATTGCTCCCATGCTCAAATGTAGGCAGCCCACAAGTCCAAGAAAACTAATTAGTGGAAGTATCGTATGATATTCCCACTTTGGTATGTAACTCATGGATTCATCATCGCAAGCAGACATGTTGCTCACTTCCATATCTAGAAGGCATTTTCCAGACTTCTGTATGTATTACAGTATAATGCAGTGAGAGCTCTGAAGAGTTCCCCTCTGTAGGGCTTGTTATTAGCAGCCATTTGGAACGCAGTTGAACGAATATGTTAACATAACATAATTTAATAATGAACATTCCAAACTAAGCAACAAAAACTTCCTCAGGCTGACATGCAATATTCAGGAGGTACAGTACATGTAGCTGATTTTTATACATTTTTTAAAAGCTATGGGCTAAACAGTGATAAAAACAAAAAACCTACATGAAAGATATTATTTGGTATTCTTTTTTTATCCCATTTACAATTTAATATTACAATTTAATTAGAAGTGAAGTACAAATACAGTTATAATATTTTAATTTTAAAGGAAATAGACATGAGTAATTGTACTTCATTATTAAGTTATTATTTTGGCATATTCATACTACAGTTCAGTATTACAGAAATGGATAATTTACTCATACTTAATTACATTTCCATTGGAAAAGTTTACTTTTTACTCTTTAGATTTTTTATATAGACCTTAAAATCTTTCATCTAATTATAGAAAAAAAAGTTAAGGCAAGTTCTGCTAACATTTATCTAAGCTTTAAATTTCCTGTTTTATTTTAGAATACTGGATTAGACTAGCAAAGATTCCGTTAGCACATACAATACTCTAGGCAGCAAGTCAAATTCTAGCAAACAGAAAAATATTGGTCATTTACATAATATTCTACTTCCAATTATCAAACTATACTGCAATATTATTTCCCAACAGTGTTTTTAGACCGATGGTATTCTTAGTCCATAACCCTAGTCAGACATTATTGTTGTATTCATTTATAGAGACTTCTAATCAATTCTGTAAGTCTCTCTGGAGAAGGGCATCTGCCAAAAGTGTTAAAAGTAAATGTAAACATTAGTTGTGTACATTATCAACAAAACTGAAGTAAGTTTTTAAGACTTACTTGTATTTAAATGAAAATGATCTGTTGTCCAACAAAAATGAGAATTTTAAGAAGTGCGTTAGAGTTAATGCTCATCATGTCCCCTTCAATGTTTTTTTGGAAATGGAAGAAAACCAGACATGGGGAGAACATGCCCAGAAAATCGATGGTAACCTGAGGTCATTACTGAATCATGAACCCTGGAGCTGTGAGCCTGCAATTACCAGCTGCACCACTGTGACTCCCCTATGCAATTACAACAACTTTAGAATAGTAAATGGAAAAATGGTGTTCCATTTGCTGCTTTAAAAATAAATATCTTTACATATTTTTTAATTAGAAAGGGAATTATTAATACAGATATTGAATTAGACTCTAATTCTATAATTATTTTTACATATATGTTGAGGAGTTTGTATATACTATACTTTAATGCACCTTCCTTTATATATATAGTGTGTATGTATGTATATATATATTATATATATGTATATATATATGTGTGTGTGTGTGTGTAAATATTTCATATCTTTATACCTTCATCTTTTTTTTACTTTAATTCTTTACCTATTTTTTTCTTATGCCTTATATTTGTTAACAAGCAATCTCTGGAGTAGCAATTTCCTTCAGGATTAATAAAGTTCTTATCTTATCTTATCTTATCTTATCTTATCTTATCTTATCTTATCTTATCTTATCTTATCTTATCTTATTTTATATATAAAATGGTTTAGACTGAAAAAAGGCTTTAAAAAATAATTGAATCATATTTATAGCTGTATGTAACAATTGAAGTATAGCTGCTCTGGCTGTTTCTTCTCTCAAGGAGGATTGGATCCAATATTACGAGGTCTCGTAAGTCGACCAGCTGCCAGACAAAACCAACATCATTTGATGAATGAGGAGCTGAAGGAGAAACTCATGGTGCTCACTATTCCAGAGGCACTTGATCTGGCAGCTCTAAACCTCCAAAGAGGACGAGATCATGGCCTGCCAGGTGAATGCGCTGCCAACAGAAGCACACACAATGCAAATTAGAGTCTGTTATACAAATTACAGACTGTTAAATTGTTAGATAAATGACAGTGACTGTACAGACATGCTTCAAGCAACACTTAAGGCTAAATATAATATCATCGCTTTCAAATGCATTTCAGGTTACAATGACTGGAGGGTGTTTTGTGGATATGACAGAGTGCAAAGCAAAGCAGATCTGAAGGATGTGATACATGACACGGCTTTGGTGGAAAAGATAATGGATCTATATGGGCATCCTGATAATATTGATGTGTGGCTGGCAGGTCTGGTAGAGGATTCAGTGCCTGGCACGAGGACAGGCCCTCTATTTGCATGCTTGATCGGAAAACAGATGAAGATGCTCAGAGAAGGTGACAGGTAAGTCGCTTATTTCATCGTTATTGCAAGAGGTGTATAGTATATTGGTGTGGAAGACTTATCAAATTATAATGAAAAAGAAAGAAGATGTCAAAAGTGCTGTCAAGGGTGAAGTGCACTATTTTATAAATAGATAAAGAAAAAGGACATTTTCAATTCAGTTCAATTCTCAATTCAGTTCATTTGTATACTGATTTCAACAATGGATGTTGTCTCAAAGCAGCTTTACAGAAGTAGAGAATAAAAATTTGAAAGTTTAAACTTAAGTTACTATTTATCCCTAACGTTTATCCCTAATGAGCAAGGCTGAGGCAATTGGGCAAGGAAAAACTCCCTGAGATGAGGAAGAAACCTGAAGAGAAAACAGACACAGAAGGGAACTTCATCCTCATTTGGGTGACACTGGACGATAAATAATGTAAATGTAAACAATATCCTTTCTACAGTGGTTTATAGGTTTATGGTCGAGTAGAATTGTGCAACCAATAGGTCCTGAGGAACTAATAGGTCAGTATAATTTCTGAGTTCATTATACTGTAGACATAACACTAACTCCTTCCTGCTGAAGACTTCAAATGTTCACTGACGAAGACTCGAGCACATGGCTGACCGACACAATGGCAGTTCATTTTCTTTATACACCAAAATATAGTGACCTGTAATTGAACTTGAATTGAGAATTGAAAATGTTTTTCTACAGTCAGAAAATGATATATCAGTCAAAGCCTAGATGCACTGTATATGTTTCAGATTCTGGTGGGAAAAGCCGGGTGTGTTTTTCCAGCATCAGAGACAAGAGCTACAGAGACACTCACTGTCTAGAATCTTATGTGACAACAGTGGGCTGTCAGAGGTTCCCGCTGATCCCTTCAGTGCAGGAAAGTACCCTGAACGCTTTCGCTCATGCACCAGCATACCTTCAATGGACCTGGATGTGTGGAAGGAGGACCCAGAAAAATGAAGTACATACTAACTGAGATATTACATCACTATAGGTATATAAAGTATCCTCTCTATAGTAGATAGCTGAGTCTAGCTACTTGGTGGTGTTTATTTAAATATAAATCTACCTAAGCAAAGACTCTATTAGAAACAAAGTTAACACAAACAGATGGATTCAAGACGTTAAACAACTATGGTTGAAATAATCATCTGTATTTTTAGGGTATATCAGAATCTAGTATACGAATTTGTTTGATTTAAAAATGGGCCTTAATGAATGACATAACCTTCTCAGCTATGACTGCGATGATATACAGGACACATGTAATTTATACACTGCTAAACTGTTTATATATTAAACAGTGTTTATAGAATTTTCCAAATTACTCTGAATTAATGTGAGTGAATTAAGGAAGATGGGACAACTACAGTCTGAAACTGGGTGTAACATTTATTTCAACATGACTTGAGCATATGTTTGGTCGATTTTCATGTTTTCACTGTTTATACCTCAATATTCACAGTTTAATTCATGCAAATTCTATCATGTTATGTTAAAGTATACTGACAATAAATTATCCTCTCTATTTCTCTTCCTCTCTTTAATAGTTCTAACACGACAAGCTGGGAAATTATTATTCTGAAATACTTTTGAAATGACTCATTGCTACAGACCCACTGAGAGAATAAAGTATCAAATCATAGAGATGGCTTCATTATTATCGACAATCATTGGTGCAGTCATGCAGTCATTTAGATTCTGTACCTATTTTGTGAGGCTGAATTACTCGATTCTGCACCAACTAGCGAAATAGAGTTTTCTGATAGTAATCTAACAGAACTGATAAAATAGTACACTTTAGAGGTCTGGCTCTTTTTTGATGTTTGTGAGTGTTTATATTCTTGGCAGTGGAAAGACTAGTGTGAAACTAACTTTAATAAAATATATAAAAGAATATATGTCTATACTTTCTGTGATATCTACTGGCTTTAAAATAGTGCTACAAAAATACAGTAGTAGTAAACAATAGCCAGGTACTTAGCACAGTGATTAGCTTTGATGCATCATATGCTGGCTGGGTAAATACTACCATATAACTGGTGAAGAGATTAGGAAATGTTTCACATAGATTAATGACTAAACATTAGCTTGAGCCAAAATGCTAAATAGGGGGATTAATATAGACATAATTGTGTATAAATTTTTTCATATATTTTATTGACCATTTTGATACACATCTTTTTTTAATAAATATATAATATCTTTATGTAACATGGATACAGTATATATTTTGGATTTTATATGTTTTTGACTCAGTGGGTAGACTTTTATTGACTTTTTGTTTTGGGATTCCTGTAGCCTTGTATCTCTAATGCAAAACTAAAGAAGTAATCACCAAACATGTCCTGACTGATTTACTACATATTGCAGTAAAGAGATAACTGGGTTAATTAAATTTTTGGCTGAACTGCAGAGGATAACTTCAATCTGCAGTGCTAAAAATCTTGCAGGCTCCCAGGTGAGATGGAGAATGAGCAGTCCGTTTCCAATCCAGCACACTGAGTGTTACTTTGAGAAGGTTTGCTAATCCTGAACAATGACTGAGCCAGGGAACTTAGCTGGAACTCTCTCAAGACAGTCTTCAAACATAAAAAGACAAAAACATCAGTCTAAGAAGAGTCAGATTTATTAAAGATTATTCCAACATTAGTTAATTACTACATGTCTAAAATATACACAGTAATATTTGTTAACATTAAAGGAAGGTTGTCGGCTGCTTTTCGGATGACCAGTCGAAAGCTTTTAGGTATGACCTCGACAAATTCCTGTAATCCGTCCGCTTGTTATTGAGCGTCTTGATTACAAACAATTCCCATGATCCTCAGTGTGCGCTCTAAATGAGTTTTTCATGGGCTGGCAATCTTTTCAACTCTGGAGTTCTGCCTGATGACAAATATTGATCCATTAGAGAAATGTAGCTCTGCCAGAACAATGAACGTATTAACACTTGTTGCACAGAAAAAATGAATCTTTGTAATGAGTAAATAAACAGTTATCTATGAATAGATTAGAATTTAGAGCCTGGAGCACATGACAGGAGCTGGATCTGAATTTCAGCCTAGTCTGTATTCTGTTTGTACAAGCTGCACCATTTGTCAGTCTCCATAATTCCAGATATGAAAAGAGAGGTACGGTTTACTTTAGTCTGGTCCTGTGACCTTAAAGGTCATGACATGCTCTAGCCATATTTCTAGTGTTTATTCAATCTACCACTGAAACCAGGCTATGTAATAGGCTTCTGCTGCGATGCTGTGGACTGAGATAATGTCCTTAGGAAAAGAGAGAGGAGGAAATGGACGTCGCTGCATACAGCATTGCCCAGTCCTCAGGCCACTGAAGGCACACACACATATCTCCAAAAATAAACAGCTCTCCACTGACAAGATATCTCTTTCCTCCTGTGTGATTGTGAGGCCATTACAGTTTCCAAAGGTATACAACAAATAACATGACATATAAGACCCCCACACAGACACACACATTTTTTTTTCTTTCTTTATTTATTTATTTATTTATTTATTTTTTTAACCAACATCTATTCTGTCATTTTACCTTTTTGGGGGATGGCTTAATGCTTAAGTAGAAGTATCTGTTGAATTATGAAATAAAAGAAAATTCTTTAGCATAAAATTAAATTCTTGATTTGACAAGCTAAAGTTTCAGATGCATCATGTAAACTTATATATCAAACTTTCTGGAGTCTTCTGTCCCATTAAGGGTTTATTCCTACCTTCTGCTCTGTCCTGGATCCAGTGTGACCCATACCAGTACAAATGTTTTCCTTGTGTGTATGGGAGGTACATGCCATATTATATTTTACAATATTTTAAAACAACTCTGTTGGTTTTGTTGTCTACTTTAGAGCCATATGTAATTTTACTCAGTTGCACATTGTGTGTTCTTTCTTTATTCCTTTTTGCTGTTATATTGTTTTATGTAACTTCTGCTTTAATCAGGACTAGTCTGACATCGATTTCACAAATTAACATCCCATTTTGGGAGTGTTTCAACTAGCTATAATATTGAAATCCCAACACATCTGTAATTTCTCCCTGTGCCATGACACTCTATATGTTTCGCTTTGTTAAAGCATGTCTTCTGTTAATTGCCATAGGGATATCGCTAAGGATAGAACACTACAGTTAGTCATTATGCTGAAACAATGAGGATAGTGAAGCTAATGTTTCCTCTGTATTTGCACTTTGTTGTTTCATCCTGTCTGTGCTTCCTGTAAGGAGGAATATACACAGAACCATAACATGGAATATGCTGTCACTTATATAGCAGACAACAAAATTGTAGAGCACTTTACAATATTAACTGAATCCAAGAAAGGAAATGTTCAATATCCTGAATATTCCATTTTAAGAATCTGCACTATTTCACTAGATCATTATTTTAAATGTAAGCACTCATTCATTCATTGTCCATACCTGCTTATTTTGGGAATACCAAGGTCACAGGGATCAGCTGCGGGCTATAACAGCCATCTACGGGTGAAGGCAGGGTACACCCTGGACAGATCGCCAGTCTGACGCAGGGCCACATTCACTCTCACATTCAGTCCTATGGGCAATTTAGAGATGCCAATTAACCTACAATGCATGTCTTTGGACTGGAGGAGGAAACCCCCAAGGCACAGGGAGAACATGCAAACTCCATACACAGGGGCGGGAGTCGAACCCCCAAGCCTGGAGGTGTAAGGCAAATGTGCTAACCACCAAGCCACCATGCCCCCCTAAATGTAAGTAAATATATGATATTGACCATATTGACCACATGACTTTGTACAACAGATCATGTTCAGAAGACACTCTGATGTGTTTGTTCTAACAGATATCATCAGGATTTATACAAACATGTGTAGACCATGGCAGCAAGCACCAGACATCAAGTACTTATTAATGAATCTAACTTGTATTAAACTGCAATAAATACATATATTCCTGTTATAGAATCATTGCATTTTCTTCTCTAAATCATGTAGAGTTACACACTTCCTGAAATGGCAGATTGAACCATGTGTTTATTTGTGCCTCTGAAAAATACACACAATTAAAAAGCCTGTACAACAATTAACTTAAGTAATGGAAGGTCTTCTGCTCTTTAGAAGGCTTTAAAATTGTTTTAGTGGAACTGTTCTTTGTGTGAGTTTCCCTCCTTTCCGCAGACATAAATGATTTGGACAGCACAGAAAGGCATGCATGATGGAGTTTATCTGACTGTCCAATGGTGTCATCATCAGCATGAACTGAGGATGCCTCAGCTGTGTTTACTCAGAACTGCTGTCAGAGAAGGGACGTGCAACAACCTGAAGCAAAAACCAAAGCAAAATCCTGGTTCAGTACTAGTAAAATATCTAAACGTGTGACGCATACTAAAAACACTGTTTTTCTACAATATACAGTGCCCCAGAATTCAGCAGCTCAATACAAACCTCTATTAGAAATGGATGAATTGTCTTCATGAGTGACTGCTTTTCCTTCTCCCACATGGTCTATGCCCGTGTGCACAAATCTGCAGCAGACGCACAGAGGTGCAGAACGTTCTCACTTTTATACTCAAATGATTGAACAAGCTCAAATGAATCAAATCATCTAAAGACAAAATGTTGCCTTTTCTCGTATCTAGCTGAAAACGAGAACAGAGATATTCAGAGATATATATATCATATCTACAGTTACATCTTAATCACGAGACAAGGCTCTTTAAAATACAAAGGCACAGGTGGGACAAAGAGGCACAAAAAGCGTTACATGTCAGAATGTATCTTGACATGGTTTTCTTTCTAAAATTAAAATATTACAGCATATAATTGAGGAAATGCTTTAGACAGCTCCTTTTAAATCTCTTTGAATTAAGTGGCCTCTTGAATTACAGGTACTCTACAGTACAACTATATGCCTCTCACCTTCACACTTTTTGTATGCTTTCAGAAGTTCCTTTATTTACACTTAAACTAGTGAACTCAAGAACTGTGAAATACTATGAGCAAGATAAGCAAGAGAAATGTGCACAACCATATAAATAAAATCACACAAACAAAAAATATACAAATTAACGATTAAAGCCACAAATCACCGATACCTTTGCACTTACAACAATTTGTTCTCATTCCATTTAGAAATATTTATGACAGCATAGTTCGGTAAATACAGAAAATACTAAACTTTTCTAAACAAGAAAAAGTTTGAATTCACCACAGAGAACCAAAACAATCAGAGGTAAATGCACTGTTATCTGAAATATTTCATAACATACTGCCCTGATGATGTGTAGCCCTGATTTCTGCCCTGACTTTCACAGCCTACTAAAGAGCAATGACAAATACATATCACAATTCCTTTAGTTGCTCGTATTCGCTGTTCCATATACAATAAAATGGTAAAAAGCAAACAATAAAACACTGTGCGGTGTACAGACTGAAGTGTTGTTTAGATGAAAAATGGAGATTTCTGTGAAACCTTTCCGTATAGTTTAGTTTATAAAGAGTAATTGCTTGAGAAAGCCTCTAAATGAGAAGGTATGGTAATGAATAAAGCAATACTGAGACCCATAAATCATCACAGTCTGTTCATGTAGTAAATAGAGCAGATCTGTTGCTTCTTGAGGCAAGCAGTAGCACAAGGTTTTAAAGAGTAGAGAATCCTCAGTGGCACATTTTAAGCACATAAAGCAACATAGTTTATATACATCCCAACTTTTATATTAGAAAAGTTCTAGAGTTCTGTATTAAATAAGAGGAATTTATCTACTGAAAATTCTCCCCATGTTGCATTGTAAGGGAGTGAACTTCACATAACTCTGGTTCCTTCCCAAAACCGTGCCAGTAGTAAATACACCTATCATATAGGTTTCCAAAAAGTATTTCTCAAACTCATAATAGAATTGCGCTGAAGCCATGGGTTATTTTTTTCTATTATCATTTCAGAACTCAAACTGCGGATGCAGTGAGGTACTTAATGAGATCTCTGTGTATAAGAAAATGAGAGTAATCATGTAATCTGTCATATGTCTCAAAGTTGAAAGGTCTTTGAAATTGATGTGTTTTTTTTTTTTTTTTTCTATAGGTTCTTAGTAATTCGCTCAATCGTTTATTTTACTTCTCTAAGCACTTGTTCTTGTTCAGGGTCATGGTGACTAAGAAGTCTATCCCAGGAACACTGAGTTGGAGGCAATTATACACCCTGGGTAATCATGCTATTTGACCTAAAAGTTCTAGTACAATTTATAGCTGCACTAGAGAAGTGTGCCACAGGTGCACCGCTTGAAACCCTTCTTGAAATAATGATTATAACAAGCACTCTCATTCCTTCAAAAGCACCCTAATGCCCATCAGAGCACTTTATGACATTTGCATTTCACAATCATCCTGTGATCTTTTCTCATTCCTTTCATCACGAATGAGGTTTCATTTTTTAGCACATTATTTTTTATTCTACTTACAGAATGAGCCGAGTCAAATTTATCTCATGCCAAAAAAAGAAAAGTTTCAACACTTAAATGTGCCATAGCTGAAGTGATAATTGCACATTAGCCTGCCGCCTACCCCAAAGGAAATGGGCAGAATATATATCTTCATGTTTGCATGAGTTAAAATGTCAAACTTTAATCACCGGGCAAAAGGAATAATGATGAAGTGCTTTGAACCTAATTGAAGTTCCTCTTCTTGTGAGTCGTGCCCACATGCTGTAATTTTAGAGCACCTTAGTTCTTCACTTCTGTCTCTCCCACCATCTTGCCCAGACAAATGAGTTCACTTTTTTCCAGCACATACTTCTGAGGTACAAAGTGAGAGTAAGAGGCAGGGAGAAGAAGAGAGGGGTAAGGGGTGACAGCAGGTCACCACCATTCACCCTCCTGATTGTCTACCTAATCCCAGTTCAAACAGCTGCAAGAAACGATTGCTTCAAAACTCAGCTCTCACTCTCTGCTTCTCTCTTCTCAGTGACACTTCAGGTAGACTTCCTGTTTCTCATCTGTTTTATTATTCACTTTTATTATTGTTGATGAAATCACTGGCTTATGAAATATTTGCAGTACCCAGGGTGTGTGCCACAATGACATACTTGACCTTAGGCACTATAGAACAGGGCTGTTTTATTCAAAAGAGTTGCACAAGTAAAAATTTATGACTAATGTTTACATTTTTTGTAAGATTTGGTAAATTTATTCTCACCTTCTGGCAGTCAATAAAAAAAAAACTGGTTGGTTTAAATCACAGAATTTCTTCCAGCATCAGGATAAAGATTAAGCTCTACTTTCTACTCCTCAGCCTCTTTCATATCTTTTGGGGGTTTGGCTTTACATTTGTTTGAATGTTAGTTTAAGAACCTTAGCAATAAATATTAAAGTTCCATTATTACAAGTAATAAAAATAGAAATGCACTAATTGAGTACATTAAACAGGGATACAGAAATGGACATACCTTTGAAATAGATGTGAAACTAAAAAAAGGAAACAGAGTGTATACAATAATAAATCACTTATTTCATAAAAAGGAATCCTTCATTCATCTGCTGCTGTGAGGAGAAATGTATAAAATATTTTTTTCAAAAAGAAAGAGAATTTTCTTTACTTCAATTCAGACTTATGCATAAAAGCACTGCAATTTGTGCCATTTCCAACAAACACAAAATGACACATTCAAACATAAAAATATTGAAACCTACTACAGTGTAATAACACAGGATAATGTTATTACTAAATGTAATAAGCAGACAATAACAGGGTCAGTTAAAAGCCACTTTCACTTTCAAAAGCATGAAGCTATTCATCGGTACATCTTCTGCAAACACTTTGTCCAGAAAGGTGTCACAGCGGATCTGGTTTCTGAGCACGATGCGGTATTACAACATGGATGGGACACCAGCAACATGTACACAGACTTTCAGAAGCAAGTTTGCATAGTGCAAACAGTGCAAACACACTGTTAAGAAAATTCAAAAAGACATAAGTTGAACATGTGAAACTTTATAGACGTTAACCTGAGCTCAACATTGAGCCGTGAAGCATCGATGCTGTTGACTAAAGCCATCCAGCCGGGAACCTTTAAAGTAATTGTTTTCAATAGTATTAGAGCTGGAAGAACGACCCATCACTTCTTACAGGTTGCACTAAAAAACTGACTGAATTCTCAAATGTTTACAGTCTGTACTACAATGTTCCCCATTTCTATCTCCTATTCACATCCAGTAATAGCAGCATTGTTCAATCTTAGGTTATGCACCTGACAAATGTAATTTGGCGTTAAATCGGATGCTCAGATGCTTACCAGATTGTGAGATTTACCTTTGTTTCATGTCTATGCAGAACACAACACGGACACTCCCAAATGCACAGGGCCGAGTCTGTGTGTTACTTATTCAGTCAGCATGATGAAACATGAGGACACATTGACTGGTCTGCAAAATCACCAGACCTAAAACTTGTGAGATTATATGGAACATAACTGTAAAGAGAAACTCTGAAAGACTCTTACCCAGACTTCAGATAAATTACACAGCACTTAGCTGAAGAGAGGACTACAACTGACAAGACACTGGAGAAATCTTACCTGAGAGGATTAGTACTAGCAATGGAAGGTATATTAAAAAAAAAGAAAGGACATATGCAATTAATGTTTTGTATGGGGAGATTATCTATTGTCTAGCACTGGTGCTCATTTGTACAAACACAGAGTGGATTACTTGTAGAAAACCTGACTTTTCTAAATGTCAGTAAGGACAGATGTACAATACAGATGTGCCTGAAATGATTTGTTGATTTCTGAAGTTAAAAAAAAAAATTAAAATAATCAAGAGATCTCAGTAACAAATATCAATGCTTTGAGATTAACTTTATCTAGGTACGAAATTTAGTAAGTAAGTGGCATGAGCAAAAGTTCGGACAATTCAATTAAATTCAAACTTATTTCTATAGTGCTTTTACCAATGGACATTGTCTCAAAGCAGCTTTACAGAACAAAAAAGTTCAAGGTACATGGTACAAGGAAATATCAAAAATTACTTAAATAAATTCAAAATTAAAATAAATAAATAATAATAATAAAAATTATATATAAACCTGGGGTGACTGAGGTGACTGTGGCAAGAAAAAACTCCCTTAGATAGAAAAGAAAGAACCCTTGAGAGGAACCAGGTCATTGCTTCAGTTTACGTTTCTTGACAATGGATTTTCAGCTAAATTTTGGATCATTATCCTGTTGTAGAAGCCATTCTCTTAGCTTTAGTTTCTTGAATAACTTATATGCTTCATAATATATGCTTCTAGAATTTGCTTTCAACACCACTCCAGTGCCAGCTAACCCTTTCTGCAGATCCTTACTGTCATTTTGGGAATTTTCTTGGTCCTTCTGCTACATTATCCTGTCACATCCCTATTAACTAGCGTGTGCATTGTAGGTCTAATGAAAAGTAATGACATTTGAGTTGAGGGAAATTTATAAAGTGATAACAGCTCTGGGCACCACTGTCTATTACATAAAGATTCATCTGAATTTTATGAGAGAAAATAAAAACAACCAACCAAACAAACAAAAAGACCACCACCACCACCAAAAACACCACCACCACCAAAAACACATCACTTTGCTATGCTGCAAACAGAAGACAAAGTTGATGGCCTCTGAAATAATTAATTGCAATGATATATGATCCACAGCTGCATAATGTTTCGTCTTCATATTCTAAACCACAAGAGAGGTTGAACCGATCACAGCCTGTCTGCGAAACACACATGGGATCAAGCAAGACAAACATTCTGTACTGCTTGAAGCTCACTACAAACATTGATTTCTGTGAGAGACTTGGATAATTTCCTTAGGAGGAGTGGCACACATTAAAATACAAAGCACTTGATAGACATAAAGGGATTTTACACCGTCCAAGATCAAATCTGTGCTTGTTTTTTTTTTTTCCTTAACATTTCAGGCATTTTGCATAGACGATCATTCAGAAGCTACACTTGCCAGCATGGTTGCTAACTAAACGTTTATAACCTTCGCTACTTAATATTGAAGAAACCAGTTCTGGCCAGAAGCCCAGTAATTCCTAAAAGCCTAGCTACATGTACAGCCTAACAATTATAGAGAGTATGTTTTGTTCTGCATTATAGATATCCTGTAGAGTACAATTACTTCCTTGCTCTTTTCACTTTTCTCTGTATGGGTGGAACATGTACTTTAAAGTTCTACAGAGAAAATGGCTATTTGTGATCATGACCTGTGATTTAATTATTTAATTTCTTAATTAAAGATACCCAGAATTCACAGAAAAAGCAAAACACATGCTTTTTTTCCAGAAAGAAAATTTTACACCAATGTCTACGTTATGATGGAATGGTGGAGTTTTTATTTATTCTTTTGTGTACACAAGACCTTTCATTAACACGATTATGTGGTTCAGATAAATCATCAACTGGTGCTGAAAAAGTAATTCTCAAATGTTTAAACCTACTTGTATTTATGAGTAATTTAATGTAATCCATAAAAAAGCTTTTAATAATAACTACCACTTTATCATTAACGAGATCAAAATACTTTACTTTTTTTATACTCCAATTTTGTTTTAGCATTTATTGCTCACATGCTTTTTTTTAAACTTACCATTACACCACTCATTTTTCTTTTGAGCAAAAAAAGCACAATTTATGTTTAACTTGGAGCACTGTATACCCGAGACCAGAAGAAAATCTTGTTGAGTGAGTATCAAAGACAGTTAAGCTAGACTGACAGGTCAAAATGTTCCCCAGGAATCCTGCATTTAAACTATTACAACGTCAATCAAGTTAAAAGACAAAATGAACAGCACTACACAGTGACCTGAGCTCCACTGGCTTTGCAAAGACAGTTATAGGACAAAATATTTCATTTATAAACCCAACCAATTCTGTCAGTCCCTTTGAGTATATGCAAATTTCTGGACAATTTCCTCATGCATGAGTGACAATGTACCGTGTGAATGACACATTGCTTTGCAAAGGTATTTGCTGCATTTTACATGTTGCTGAAATATAGAAGAAGGAAGACTGTGAGCGCAGAGATGTGAGGAAGAGAAAATGGAAAGAGAACGAACATGTGAGAGAATACATCGAGAGGGAAGACGACTACGAGAGGAAAGACTGCAAGAAAGAATGGAGTAAGGGAGAATACAGAGAGAGAACATGGGGAGAGAGACAGAGAGACAATTCCTGTTTCTCATTTTATAGTCTCACCCCTGGAACATCACAGATGTAGAAAACCAGTTATTGTTAATTTTGTGTGTGCAGATGCCTAGTCTAGACAATTTCATTAAGCCATGCGAGTCAGATGTAAAAAGGAAAAAAAAAATCATTGTTATAGGTGCAAACTGCAAATCAGGCGGAACACAACAGGTGGATCAAGGGGCAGTCGCATCCACAAATGAGCAAATGTATGTATGAAAAAAAAGACAAAGATGAGAAAGGCATGATGAAACTTAGGGCAACAAGCTCATTAGAATAAAACTAATGGCAGAAGGACTGCAGGCTGATTAGAGCAGCTTTCTAAAGTTGAATCAATTAATCAATCAATAAATAAAACCGGCAAAAAGGTAACAAAACAATTTTAGTCACAGCTACACCTGCCAGTCCCCATCTGAACCATCCTTACATCCTTATAGCTTTTAATTTAATTTAATTTCTAATAGGATATTGTTTAAAACTAATGTTACCTATACAACAGAAAAATATCCAAATTATTTCTCTAGTCTAACATTGGGAGATAGGAATATCTTTATATATAAAAGTTCTACAGCATTGAGAAACGAAGCAACACCACCGAGATCTACAGCATTCTTAGCTTTCAAGACAGAACATGCATATTTTTGATTTTATTATTTTTTGGGGATTGGATCCTTTCCAATCAAACCAACACCACATAATCAGATTCACTGTTGCCATGTTTTCAACAAATTACAGTGCACATTCCTCATGTTTATACAGAAATTGTTCTTCAATATTATTAGCTATAAACAAGCCCAAGGTTAAATTACTGTATTATGAAACATCAAAAAGTTACTTATGCTCAGTGTGTTTGGTGGCTTGGGAAAAGCTTTCATAAAGTGAAATTATGACATTTTCTATGTGCATTTCTGAAAAGTACATGTTTTGTCAGATGAAATCTTTTCTTGTTGCACACATTTCATTCACCAGGACAGTTTTCCCATAAAAGTGAAAAAGGAGAAAATTGCATTTAAATAATTCAGTACCAATGACACACTGTCTAAAAGGATCATTTTGCTTGAATTTTTTAATTATTATATCCACTATTATAATATATCCACTTCACTGTCGCACGTGATCCAAGTCAAGCTACTCAGTTAGGCTCAAAGCATAGGCAAGGTTATAAATTAAATAGAAAATATCTGTCATTGAGGTGAAATATATTTATTGTATGCCAAATACAAAATGTCAAATACTGGATTTTTCTGCTTTTCAGAAAGCCATTTTTAATCATTTTTGACATTTTTGTCACTAGTCAGGAAAAGAAAACATCACTGATATAAAAGCAAAGTTCAATTGAAGGAACATGCAAATGTTAAAAACTGTTTAATCTTGAGGATAGATAAATACATACCTGCTTGGAAACAACAGTCCCTTGTCCATGAGGCACCAATATACAGCAGCAGTTCAACAAAGTCCTCAATCACAAATCTATACATTTTAAATTCGGTTGAATGTTGATTTTTTTTTTCTTTTTAGAAAGGTATAAACCAATGCTCTCTTGATTTGTTCATGTCTCTGTGTTGCACAATCACTTGGCAGCATGCTCCCTGCCCCATTTTGACCTCACAGAATTATTATTTGAAACAGCAAAAATAATAGGATAGAGAGCGACTGGAAAGTAATGACGTTTCCCTGTGAGGATAAGAGTTAATGAGAGGGTTGCCAGATTAGGTTCCTTTTAAAATATTCTGTGGTCACATTCAGAACTGGCACTGACATGCATCGCGGGTGATCTGATCATAAGTGCAACGCTTCAAAAGTTTAAAAGCATATTGTGAACTGAGCGTCTGAGCATCTTGATACGTCCTGGACAGCATCAAAGGAAGATATAATCAACTTCATCATTGCCTTAGACAGAAAACATATAATCATTGGAGACTGTTTGAAAATTGTGCTTAATAATAGAGTTCTCCAACGCTAGGCTAATGGATTATTGTGATGCCTTGACAGCAGAAATTTTTTTGCAGTTGGTTTTTGACGCTTGTCTCTGGTTCATTTATGTTTTGTTTACAAATCACGCATTTAAAATATTTAAAATAGCCTTTACGTGGACATGAGATAGGACATTACTGCCAGAAAAATAAATGTAGTACAAGATTGACAAAATAAATCATGTATAAAATCTGATCACAAGTGTTCTCCTGTGTGGGATGTGGTAGCCTAACGGGTACGTTGTTGGACTCCAATTACAATGTTATGAGCTTGTATCCCAAGGCCACCAAGCAGCCACTGCTGGGCCCCTGAGCAAGGCCCTCAACCCTCAATTACTGTGTTGTATAAAATTAGATAAAAATGTAAGTTGCTTCAAAATGTAATGTAAGTGGTCACAGGAGGGATTCAAACTGCATTTCATCTGTCCAACAGAGACTACTACATTCACATTAAGGTCATTTGGCAGATGCCCTTATCCAGAGCGACGTACAAAAGTGCTTTTAAATCCGTCTTTGAATAGATTAGCTCAGGTTCAGTAGGGTGCGAGACTAAATATACCAACAGCCTAAAACACTTCCATTCTTTTTTTTTTTTTGGGTGGTGGGTGGTGGGGGGGTTGAGGGAATACATATATACCACAGAGAAAGTGCTAGGACAAAGAAAGTGCTAGGACAAGTGTTTTTGTGAAGAGGTGGGTCTTCAACCGTCATTTGAAGACAGCCAGTGACTCAGCTGTTCGGACCTCTAGAGGAAGTTCGTTCCACCACCTGGGTGCTAGGACGGAGAAGAGCCTTGTTGTATGCCTACCTCTTACCCTGTGAGATGGTGGGACCAGATGAGCAGTGCTGGTAGATCTGAGGGTGCGAGGTGCCGTGCGAGGTGTGATAAGAGCTTTGAGGTAAGAGGGAGCTGGTCCAATGATGGCTTTGTAGGCAAGCATCAGTGTTTTGAATCTGATGCGTACAGCTACCGTGAGCCAGTGGAGGGAGCGCAGCAGCGGGGTGGTGTGTGAAAACTTAGGCAAGTTGAAAAGAAGCCGCACAGCTGCATTTTGGATCATTTGCAGAGGACAAATTGTGTTCACAGGTAGACCTGCCAACAGTGAGCTGCAGTAGTCCAGTCTTGAAATAACAAGAGAGTGAACAGGCACTTTTGAGACCTTAAATCCAAATATATAAACATGTATTAGCAAAAAGAGTAAATAAAATTAAAGACTTTACAATTTATTTAAAAAAGTTACAATTTAAAGGTCACTGTGTAAATAAAGACAGTGAGAAAGGGTGGAGTGGATAATGACCCTACATCAGAAATGTGTGTGCACCACAGTGACCTTGTTTCCCTACACAAAGGCTGAGAGAAATAAGAAGAAATATGTGTCTCCCTTTTCCATTGCTCACATTTTTCTTGGCTAGTTTCTGGTCTTTATTTTTTAGGATTGGAAACACTTCTCCTGTATTGAACTCAGTTAAACAAAGGTATGTCTAAATCGTTCAAAACGTGTGTTTTGGATGAGTGTCAACACTTAACTGCCTATTACAGGGTTACTTTAAAAACATCTCCTGAATTCTGTTTGAGGCCATGTTTCTTATAAATGTCATCGTGTCCTACCAAGATCTATGATCAAGAGCCGCTCTAGCCTGGAAGAAACCTTAACGACTAAGATACACTCCGAATAAGTGACGCTTGTCAGAAACTTCATTTTAAAATGACCAGAACAATCAGTTAACCATAAAATGGCACGTCATCTTCGTAACCGTACGTCCAAAAATCTCAGTCTTTTTTCACATCGTACTATTCCTGAAGACACTTGTTATTTCTCACAGCCTCTTAAAGACTGCAAGTGGTCTCATAAATATTCATAATCTCTGCTGTGCCCCCTCCCCTTCACAAATTTTGAAACACTTATTTTCAGATGCGCGTGCTGAATCACTGTATTTAAAGGATGAGACATTGACAATGACATGTCTAACAATGGAAACACACCAGACATAAGAGCAGGGAAATAGGAGTTGAAAAGTCTTAAAAAAAAGTAATAGAAAAGTCTAGATCATTTAAATTAAAAAAAAAAAAACAACTGAAGTGCATATATTAGTGTGAGAGTACGATGAAAATGTGGGTTATTATTAAATACAACAGAAGAGAGAATACATTTTTTTTTTAAAGATAAATCTTCTTTACATTTCTAATTCGGAGTATGTTAGAGTAGATCGCTGTACTGCAGGTCAATAGAGCAAAAGATCTTTATGTCATTGTACTCAGCAACTCTCCGTTGAGTTAGTATTCATATTCCAGAGACATTTTAATAGTAGTATAAACAAGATTAAAATGAGAAGTCTCAGTAAAAATTAACCCCTCCCTCCCCTGCCACAATAATTTACCCTGAGAACATTACAGATCAAATATAAATACAAAGAACAGTATAGTGGTACACAACATATGAATCCTACCTTTAGATAATATAAATGTATAAAATATATTTATATAAAATGAATGTTATGACAAGATATTCAAACACAAAAAGACTAGTTCATTTAGACTAAACTATTAAAAAAAACAAACATGCGTATACATGGGAAACCAGAATGTAGATTTTTTTTTTTTACACTTCTGCAGCTGTTTGTGTGTAGGATTTGTTCACAGAGCTGCTGTTGTCTCATGTGGTTAGAGAGTTTAGGGCACCACTGGGACTTGGACCTTTTTCACCTCTGTGTTCTTCATGTGCTCGTGCTGTGTCATTTAGGCCTAAACGGAAACATCATATGCAGCATTAGCACAAGCAACAGCTCTGTACATAACCCCATAAATCTTCACTTTTCTGCAAGTTTCAGTAATTGTCACATCATTTAGATGACAAAATACTAATTTTTTATATATTTTTTTAAAACGCAACCCAAGCCTGGTCTGGTGATTTATGTGACAGATTCCTAAGTGGAGTTCCTTAAGATTTAATTCTCCACAGGTTTTAAATCAGGTGCTGCTCAGCCTGGTTCTAAAATAATTAAAAATGTTGTGAAAAACACTTTATGCCAAGTTGCTCCAAGCCAAAATGAATTTCTTTCAAATAAAGAGTATTAAAAGATGCAAATGAACCTCATGAGTTAGTCTTGGCAGTAGATTTAGGATCAGCATGAGCGTGTTATACCGTGTGATGTCTATCTGTGTATCCACAAAAATCATCATAATTCTCTCCTCCTAACTGAGCTCCTTTACGGCATGCACGCTGCACAATGTATTCGTGGACAGCTTTTACTGATTGATTATATGATTTCTGACACCTTCAATAATCAGGGCATTTATAGGAGAACAGTTTCTCCCTCTGATCAGCTCGATTGGTTCAGCAGTCTGAAGGAGTGTGAGAGATGCAGTAAAAACTTCATAGGCATGATGTATTGCAGTTTTATAGAGAGAAATAAAAGAATCATGAGCACGGAGAGGTATTGTAAAATTGATTTGTGAATGCAAGCTCCTACCATGGCACGGAGATGTTGAAAGGTGCGACTTCAGGAGCTAGTATGGAAAAAGAAAACAAAAGTAGTAAACCCACTGAAAGAATTAGTGAATAAATAAACGTGTAAATTAGATGAGAATGGTCAGATAATTCCGGATGATTCAAATCGAAGCTGCAATACCTCAGCATTATATTTATCCAGCTGCTCTAGTTGTTCACGCTGGACTGTCTGGAGCTGATCAAGCTCTTTGGATTGGTTCAAGGCAAGCTTTCAAGACATGTTAGAAATTCTTTTAACATGACTGAAACAAAGCATTAGGTTCATCCATTTGTTTCATAAGACTTGTAAATACCTTTTTTCTTTCTATTAGAAACTTTCTTGTGTTGTTGCTGTTCAGTTCTCGAACTCTCCTACAGACACAAAATGGCCAAAAACAAAATGAGAATGTTCAAGTCACGGATTTATATTAATGAGCTCCTTTGAATACGTTGTTTCTATAGTAACAGCTCATTCACAGGGATTTTATGGCAGATGATCAAAGTAATCTAAGGTTAATAACGCTGTTGTTCTTTTGGCTGCTTCCTCAACGGGGTCGCACACACACACACACACACACACACAGAGATATA